>JAGVVM010006427.1:0-25780 GCA_019149425.1 Psidium friedrichsthalianum
ATCTTCTTCCCTCCTCCTCAATTTTGCTTCACCATGGTTCAGGTCGGGAGCATTCTCTTCTGTGCGGCCTCAGATTTAGCCCCTTCAAAAACACCATCGCCGTCTCTTACATTCGGCGAATCGCGCTGAAACCTCCGCCGACTTCAGAATCTTTCGCATTAGGGATAAGCGTCGTTGGATACGTAAAAACGCTCTGTAAAAGAGGGAGACGTCGTATCTTCTTTTCTCACCTTTTCGTACTTCGAATATTAACCCTCCACGACGACAAAACGAAAGAAATTAAATCTTTCCCGGAATTACTGCTCTATTAAATAATAAAAAAGACAAATAGGGATATAATTAGAACATTCTTATATTATAACTATCATTTCGTTCACTTTCCAAGCATGTACCCTTCATGCTATATCTCTTCTATATCTAACTTTGTCTTATCCTAAACAGCTACTAAGGAAGGCTCTCACCCGACACCGGCTAGGGAAAACCCTCACCTTCGCCCACCTATGTGAGGGCAGCCCCTGCCTGAGGCTAGGAGGAGAGAGGCGAGAGGAAAAATAACAAAAAAAAAAAAAAAAACAAGGAAAGAGAGAAAACAGAAAAAAAAATATAAAAAATGTAAAGGACAAAAATGCCCTTCGGTTGACTATTATTTGAAACGTTTGAGCACTTCAAGCTCTTATTTGAAAAAAGATCCAGTTATAAACACTTATTTGGAAAAATAATGATACTTCAAGCCTTATTTGAAAATTTCCCTAGAAATTATAGGTGTGCGGCGACAATGACATGTCCCGCTTATGGCAAACAATGAAAAAAAAAGGGCGATTGTCGGTAATGGGACAACCTATCGGCGGAGGCGGAGGCAGTGCCATGTATAAGAATGAATATGTCTGGACATGTTTACATGCATCTCTCACTTTTTCTATTCGAATAATATTGCACAAGGCATTGTATCCGCAGTGCCATTCGCAGGAAAACATCTTCGACTACATCAGATAGGATCAACAATGTGGCGGTTTCTCGAGGAAGGAAGGAAAATATCCCCGAGTTGCTTCCAACAATTTCTTATGACACTGTACACCTTCACCTGGGAGGTACAGTTCCGATGTTCTTTGAGCAAATACTTAACGTTGACTACTTCAAAATCATCGAGATGGCAACTCAGGCGATCAAACCCAAATCCAGCTGAGTCTGACACGTAGAAGGTCGGTTGAGAAGGGGCACGTTTTGACCGGTTAATGGTTCCAAAGAAAGATCTTCGAGTGGGTTCTTATACTGTTGACAGCAGCTAAACAAACGATTCCCCATTTCGTGAAACTACTTAAATGCTTTCCGTGATCTTGGACGAATGAGAGCAGATATCAATTCGCGGTTCAGGAGAATACCACGTCTGCGCTCCCAATTGGGCATTCGTGTCGTACGTAACAAGATCGAACTTTCGCTTTCTGTAGGTGTGTGAACAGATCCTTTTTTTGGAAATTTCGAACTGAACCGAGTGGAATCGTTTGGATGTGCATTAGTATCGCACCGAGCGGATATTGACCGAAGACCCGGTTCGATTTCTTTTCTTTTTTTTTCTTCTTTTTTTTCCTCGACTCTTTACTCACCGTTCCGATAACGTGCTCAATTGATTTTCCCTCTTCGTTTTGCTAAGCGGATTGGGTTGTTTTTCCATTTAACCCAACCAGGAAAAAAAAAACCAGTTTTTTCTCCTTATTCAAACCAAACTAAACCGAATTGAAAATGCAACGAAATTTCGGTTCGGTTAAATTTTCCGTTCTTTTGTTTTATCACCCTAGCTGCCTTGGTGATCTCTCTAGATAAGCTCTGGTGAAGGAGGTGCGAGTGACGAGAACACGCCAAGATCTACGCACACGAACCGAACCAAAGGCCTAGAAGGGAGCCTAGAGATAAGATCGCTGGGTTATTTTCCAATTAGATTTTGAAATTTTTTTTTACCAAATAGGGCAAAAAAAAATTATTTACCGGATTGGGGCCCGAATGGGCACTTCAAATGCCACCCGGGCCCCGTGCGAGCAATCCAAATGCCATGTGGGCCCAAGCGGCATTCAAAGTGCCACGCCGGGAGTGCTGCACAGGCCATGTGGCATTCCTTGTGCTGGGCGCGCTCGTGTGGCGCAAGGGCTAGCAAGGGCTTTTTTTTTCAATATTTTCTCTGTGTTTTTAATTATATTTAAAACATTTATATTTATATAATTTTTATTTTGAGGCTTATTTTTATGACATAATTAGCAATAAATAATTAACAAATTTCTTCAGATATATGTAATTATTTATTTACTATGTTAATAATTAATAAAATTTTCAAGTAATACAATTTATTTAGTATGTAAATAAGTAAATAATTTATTAAAATTATAAGAATATGAAAAAATAGAAATTATAAAAATAAAATTTTCAATTAATAAAATTTATTTAATATGTAAATAAATAATTAATGTATTAAAATTATAAAAAACCGTAAAAGATATGTAATGAAAAAAGGTTAAATTTTCAATTAACCATAATTTATTTGGTATGTAAATAAATAATTAAATTACTAAATAATTTTTATATAAAATTTTATCAATTATATTATTTTTATAACATAGTTATCAATAATTAATTAAATTCAATTAAAAATATATTAAGATACATGTAATTAATTTATTTACTATGTAAATAATTAGTAAAAATATTCACGAGGGCGAAGTGGCAGCTTTTTTTTTTAATTTCATATTTTTCCTTTTTTTTATAATTTTATATTTATATAAATTTATAAATATGATTTTTTTCCTTTGAAACTTAATTTTATAACATAATTATCAATAAATAATTGAAAATTTTATTAATATGTATGTAATTAATTTATTCAACATGCAAGTAATTTATTTATTTATTTACTATGTAAATAATTAGTAAAAATATTCACCAGGCCGATGCGGCGGCTTTTTTTTAATTTCATATTTTTTTCCCTTTTTTATAATTTTATATTTATATAATTTATAAATATGATTTTTTTCCTTTTGAAACTTAATTTTAATAACATAATTATCAATAAATTATTGAAAATTTTATAATATGTATGTAATTAATTTATTTAGTATGTAAGTAATTAATTTATTAAGATAAATTTTTTATATAAATTTTTATTAATTATTTACATACTGAATCAATTAATTACATATATCTTAGAAAATTTTTAATTATTTATTGCTAATTATGTTATAAAAATAAGCCTCAAAATAAAAATTTATATAAAAAAGGTCTTGCAAGCCGTTAGACAACACGGCCCGCAGCACTCTAGGAATACCACATGGGCTTGTGCGGCACTTAAAATGCGTGCGGCAAGTGCGGCACTTTGAATGCCGCTGGGGCCGTGCGACATTTGGAGTGTTGCTGGGGGCCCAATCCGCTAAATGTATTTTTGTTGCCCTATTTTTGGTAAAAAAATTTCAAAACCTAAATTGAAAAAAAAAACCTAAGATCACCATTGTTTTTGTAGAATTTATTATTTATTATTATTATTATTTCGGAATTTTTGTAGAGTGTCAAGTAGGAAATATCTTCAGACTCCATAATTGCTTCTGATTTCAATGTCGATGACGATTCATTTATATTGGACGTGATGATGCCTTTTTGACTTTTCCAGACACAACTTTTTGGCCCTTTAAGTTGCGATAATACTTTACCAAAAAAAACTTTTGGGCCCTATCCATTAAAATAGAAGGTCTTTGTCACATTATTGGCAGTCAAGTGAGGGTAACCAAAGAAAATATAATATAATAGGATTCTTGTATGGTTCTATCTTGAACCAGTAAATGCAACTCCCAGACCCTTTTCTTCCAATTTGAATTTGAATGTTGTTTCAGTAGTTAGCCAAATTATTTTCGTTAGTCATGAACCATGCACGTGAATAAAGTTCAATGTTGTCATTAAATCTTGCAGAAAGTATACTTTTGCCCTCGCTTGAAAAGACAACACTAAAACGCAGCAATGGGAAAAAAACGTTGAAAGTGAAGAGAATTGTAAAGTTGCTAGAGAGATAACCGCGACATAAAAGACATGATAACGGCAAATTAATTAGGGTGGACAATTTTTTTTCACAACACCCATTACTACATGGTTCATTAAGGGCGTTCAAAATCGAGTATAACCATGTTCAATCATAAACGCATCAACTCTGTTTGTATAAGAAAAAATAAACATGTTTCTGTTGACATGACCAATTTTAACCTGTCATGACATGTTTATAAAATACGTCAACATTTCGTCTGTATCAAAATTAATCATGCCCCCACTTTATCCGAGAGCGAAGAAAGATCGAATGAATGCCTAACCACATTACTGGGAAGCCCTCTCAAAACAATCGACCATTTCATTTAATCTTACGTGACTAACTTAGGCTTCATTTATTTCACGAAAAATGAGCGATTTTAAAAATATTTTCAAAAAAGTAATCGCTTATATCGCTTAAAATAATGAATAAATGAGATTTTTTCATCACTTATGAAAATAATTACGCATAAATTATTATCGATAATGAAAATATTTCTCATTAATTAATTTTTTAAACGATAGAAAGAATCATTTTTAAAAAATATTTTTTAAATTGCTTATTTTCGTGAAATAAACGAAGCATTAGTTATATCATGTTAGGAGACTTGGTAAAGGAAGAAATTAATAATGATGGTACGATAGCGCCGCCAACATTGATGAGAAAGTTGGCGACCAATTGACACAAGGCGACATCTAGAGTAGGTGGAATGTATCGTCGTAATCTCTGATCTGTATTTTCTAATTTGACTATTCTTAAATAAAAAATATCGAATAAATATGTGAATTTTCCAGCGATTTTTTTTGGGGGGTCGAAATCTTCCCACGATTTGAATCATCCTATTATAATAAAGGAGAGATTTTCAACACTTGTAGAGCAACACCAGACGTGTAAGTCTTTGATCCTTATGACGAGCCGCTTTAAGGAAGGTTCGCCGCTAGTCAAGCAAGCAACCACCAAGGAGTTTTTTTTTTTTTTTTTTTTTGATCAAAAAACCACCAAGGAGTTAGGCCGTCTAATTTTGAACAACACATCAATTTTAGTAAATTGTGAACAAGTTGCTTGCGCAAATATAAAACATAGGGCATTCTACACAAGCGGGTTTCATACGCTTTTGATTGAAAATTGTAACTGGTATCTCTCAAATAAGTATTGCTTGCGTAATTGTTTCGGTAACTGCTTAGAGGATGATGCAATTATCAATTCAGTTCGATGTTGAAGTCATTTCCACTAAAGCGAGACAAAAATGGAGTTTTATAGTGTTCTCCACATCGCGACCTATAAAAACGAAGCCGAAGATTCCGACATCTCTCGGCTCTCACGCTTGAACCCATTTGGACGCTCTTTTCGGGGAAAAAAAAGACAACATGAAGAGGAATTAAGGGTCGAATTGATTACACCAAAGATGAAAGAAAAACTCGAAAACACGAGTATATATCACGATAATAGGTGTACCATGACAAGAACATGTCCCATTTACATTAAATCGAATACTAAACACAAAGCGCGAGAAGTAGGACGGCCAGCGATCCTTTCCGGGGATTCCTAGAAGCAGGCATCCAGGACGCAACAACAGCACAGCGCAGCACAGCTGGTGAAGAAGAAGAAGAGAGGAGGAGGAGCAATTAGGACAAGTTAATGTATAATTAGCTAAACCTATAAAATTAAAAATAAAAGCCAAAAAAGAAAAAAATAGGGCTACATTGTGAGATAATTACTTACCAGCCCTTCCAGAAGCCGTCGCCCTTAGTCTTGGTCTCGATAGGGACGGCGTTCTGGGGAGCCTGTTGGCCGTCCCTCGTTGGATAGCCGACCGGTGGGGGCGGCGCCACGTACATCGTTGCCGACGCCGGTGGCGGGTAGGCCACTGCACATGTATTACATACCGTCATCAAAGGTCATCGGAATATGAATACCCATCAGCATAATTCAAGCAGTACAGTTCGGAAAAATTGTTTGAACTTCGGCGGTGGGGCCACCGGCCGCCAGAAGACTGCGGCGGCTCCTCCCAAGAAGCCAAACAAGAGTTCTAACCAGAAAGGACAAGTGCAAGTTGATATCTTCGTCAAGATGAAGAAAATTCAAAAGCAAGAAAGACTGGACAGGCAGATAAACGACTCCTGAACTGCAGCTACAATCGCCGATCGACCAGTATTCGACTCGGAGCATTCTCGCATGAAAAGAAGCGATTTTTTCGAGATAAAATCGGCGAATTTCGAGGGAAAGGATCGAAATCGAAAAGGGCAGGAGGGATCGACGGAGATCGAGGATTGGCTCGATCATTATTACCTGGGATCTGGTTCTGGTTGTCGTACTGGCTCATCTTGGATCGGTAAACGTCGACTTAGATCTAGCTGACCGAACAAGTCTGTGCTTGAAGAGAGAGAGAGAGAGAGAGAGAGAGATGATGCAGATGATGGAGAGAGAAAGTAAGAGAGATGATAGAATAGAGAGAGAGAGAGAGTGGAGGTATGGTGCGAGATTTATAGAAGAAGAATGGAGGAGGGAGGGAGGAAGGAAGGAACGGAGAAAGATGGAGCAGGTGGTTGACGATGACGATGCTTCAGAAGGCGCGTCACGCGGCGTGATCTCGATCACCCGAAGCAAACGCGACGAGGAAGAAAATATTTATTTTACACTCCATCTTTGAATAAAGAGGTTATACTGGTTAGCTAAATTTTTTTTTGTCGTTAGTCGTGCACTTTGCACATGAATAAGTTGGATTTCTCGTTAGTCTCTATCCGTGTGTCGAAGAACATATCCTCGTTTTTTGCGATTACATCACTAGGAAAATGAGCAGTCAGGTAGTTTTTACATAATCGACCAAAGACTGCGCTTAAGTTCGGATAAATGATTTACTCTTTAAAAAAAGAAATCATAAATCATATCTTAAAATATGACAAGATGTCTCGGCAGTTGGGCATGGGAACCCCGATATCCGTGCGCAAGTCCGCAATGGCCGAGCCCAAGTCACTTGAGTCCCACACCCAGTCTTGAGTAGCCGTGCATGGAAAGCCGGCTCCCACGCCCAACTCATCAAAGCCCAAGCCAAGGTCCATAGAGGCCAAGCAAGGGACTTTAGTGCCCCTGGCGATTGTGCCAAGGTACTTAGCTCTCATGCCTAAGTCACTAGTAGTTGGGTGTCAGTTAATTGAGGCCTGGCCCAACTCCTTGGCAGCCAAGCTCAAGTCCAATAAGTCCAAGGATCCTCGACGCCAAGCCCGAGACCTCGGTGCCTAGTTCGAGTCCTTGGCAGTTGTGCCTGAGTTCCTGCTCCAATGGCCAAGTCATTAGGGCTTGGGCCTACTTCCTACAAAGAGAACTTTGGGGATCGACCCTGAGTCTCTCAAGGCTGAGGCCTAGTCCCTAATGCCCAAATTAAGGTCCTTGGTACTCAAGTTTAGAATCCTAGCGAATGTCCCAAAGTCCCTCGAGGTTAGGCTCAAGACCTCAACATAGATGCACGAATCTTCAACGGTTGTGCCCAACTACTTAGGACCCCAACATTGGGGCCCAAGTACCCCAAGGCTCAACGGTTGTGCCCAACTACTTAGGACCCCAACATTGGGGCTAGGGGTGAGCGGTTCCAGGTTTCGTACAGGTTCTACCTGGAACCTAGAACCTACCCGTCTATACAGGTTCCTCATTTTGTGGAATCTGGAACCTAACCTGCATATCTTGGAACCTAGAACTTACCCTGTCACAGGTTCCAAGGTCGGTTTCAGGTTCCACCTAGGTACCACATGTATTCTTAATTGAACGATTATAGTGAATAATCATATTTAATGACTATCACCTACTACTAAAATTCATTGATCACAACTCATATTTAGAGACGAAAAATATGAAACATTAACAAAGTAAAAGTCTTAATGATAAAGTGGTTCCGGATTACACACTCAACATTGGATATTACAGAATATCGCAGGATGACGCAAAGACATATACTAAAAAAATATATAAAAACTTGCTTCAGGGTCCGGGTTCCGGTTCTAGGTTCCACCTACCTAGAACCTGAAACCTACCCGTCAGAATAGGTTCCTTAATTTTTGGAACCTGAAACCTACCCTCCATACCTTAGAACCTGAAACCGATCGATTCCATTGGTCCGGTTCTTCAGGTTCCAGGTTCTACCCTGGAACCATGCTCACCCCTAATTGGGGACCAAGTACCCCAAGGCTGGCCTGGGACCTAAACATCCGATGGCTTTCATATAAAAGAAAAAAAAATTGTTTACAATCCATAAAATTAGTAATGTTATAAAAATTTAATTGACAAAAAAATTATTTAAAGATGGCGATAAAGAATGTATAGCTCTTAAAGGCGTAATTATTTCTATTTACATCACATGCACATTCACTTACCTTCCGACAAAAACCCACGATTCTTCTATTTACATCACATGTACATGGATCGTAGAGAAGTCCAACTGCTGATGCAGGTAACTAGTCGGATTTTGTATGAAGCACGTGGAATCCGTTTGTTTTACGAAAAATATTTTTCTAAAAAACACTTTCTTCAATTTCAAGTGTTTGAGAGGCGGAAAATGAGTAATCAACGAAAAATATTTTTGATTAACAGAAAAAGCCTTCTAAAACTAAGAAAAATGATTTCTCTTTTCTGAAAAAGAGAAATCATCTTCCTCTTGTTCTCACATGCTATCATCATCTTCCTCACGCCGAATCCCCCCACCCGACCTTCTCTTACTTTCTCGATTTCTTTCTCCTTCATTGCCTCCCCCCCCCCCTCTCTCTCTCTCTCTCTCTCTCTCTCTCTCTCATACCCTCCCAAACCCAATCGAAACACTTTCCTGCCATAGCAATTGACTTGGAAGGAGGCAGGACAACTTTTGTAGCAACTCCAAGGAAAGGAATAATGGAGACCTCCACAACTAGTAATCTTCGTCTCTCTGTCCCTCGCCTCAAAACCCTAGCTCTGCGAGGAGTTATTGAATCCTTGCTATCTTGCTTGGCGTCCGATCATTGAGCCTCGCTAGATCTGGCAAAATCGAGGCTCGAGCTTGATTCTGGCAAGCTTGTCTTGCCTCCTCAATAGCCTTGAGCAAAGCTTGCCTTGATTCGGCGAGGCTCAAGGTCAGGATTGTCGGGACTAGCCAAGCCTCAAGCTTGCCAACCTGCTCATGGCCAATGGCCGGGCTGAGGAAGGAGGAAGGAGCGACAGGTGGAGAAAGGAAGAAGGAGGAGGAGGAGAAGAAGAGAAAAGAAAAAATAAAATAAACTAAAAACAAAAAGATAAAATTTTCAAATTTTAAAAAATAAAAATGAAAAGAAAGTACGAAATAATTTAAAATTTTAAAAATAAAAAATTCATGTGCAATGGAAATTGATTTACATTATCAAACGGCGAAAAATATTTTTCAATTCATTTTTGGGTTTTAGCCAAACACCGGAAAATATCGTCATTTTTCTAGAAAACAACTTCCTAAAAAATATTTTTCAGATGAATTTCATTTTTCGTGAAATAATCGGAGCCTAAAGTTAGAATATTGGACAGAAATATAATTCATGAATATCTCGGACATAAATATATTGGACCACGTTAAAGAGACTTCTATTTGTCTGATTAAGATTCTACCTTCCTTTCCAATTGCTTGGGAGGTACAGCTGGGGAATTCTTCGAAATAAAGATCTGCTTTGACTATTTTAAAGCCATCGAGATGATATCTCCACGAGATCGAATCCACAGCCAACCAAGTTTGACACATGAAAGTTGGGTTGAGGAAGGACCACTTTTTTTTTTACTAAAGATCTTTGAGTTGTGACGGTTCTTGTTGTCACAGGCGGATAAACAAAAAAAATTCCATTGCCTGGACCAACTAAAATGGACCTTATTGTGATTTTTGGATAAATGAGACATCGATATTAGATGGTTCGTCTTCAAGAGAATAACGCGTGTACATTCTCGAAAGATTGGGAAAAATTACCAAAAAAGTCCTAAACCTATTGCAATTATGTCAATATATTCTATCCAGCCAATTTTGCCGGCCGATGTTGACGTGGCACTGTCTGCGTTAACATAGACTTTTTTAAAATAAAATTTCAGTAATTTTTATTTTTTATAATTTTGTTTTGTTTTATTTTCTTTATGTTTTGTTTTCACCTGTGTAAGGGTTGGGGAAAAGACTATAAAAAATTAAAAAAAATTCATAAATATTCTTAAAAAGAAATCCATGTCGGCAGTGGTAGTGGGAAGTCGACACCAGTCGATCGAAATTGGCTGAATAGACTGAATTGGCACAAATGCAAAAAAGTTTAAGACTAATTAGCACAAATACAAAAAATTTAGACTGAATTGACATAAAAAAAAAAGTTTAGGACCGAATGTCACCATTATAATAGGTGTAAAACTTTTTTGATAATCTCCCCGAAAGGTTGCCGAAGTCGTATCTAACAAGATCTGAGTTTTTGCCATTTGGTTAATCTCCCAAGATAAGTTTTTATGAAGAAAGACGCTGGTGAGGAGAACCTTCCAAGATTTACATATACAAGGAGCCAAAGCTCTTGGTGGGCAATAACAGCTCCATTAGAAGGTCAAATGGAATGCTCTCTGTGACCATGCCATGCCTTTAATTTGACTTATCCAGAAGACATCTTTTTTTGACCTGTTGAATTATTATACCTCACTTAACCACAAAAAAAAAAAAAAGAATTGTTAAATCTCGTAAAAGGTCTATTGTGATCAAATGGGAATTATTCCTCAGTCTTTAATTCCCGGTTATGGTCTTACGAATTATATGAACAATGGACAAGCTGTGAACATGATTCCGCATGGTTTCGCCGCTTTCAAAAGGGGTGAACGGTTCCTAATCCAATCCGATTCCATCAAGAACCGGAAACAAGACTGGTGTTCCTAATTCCCAATTTCTATAACCGGGGACCGAAGAGGACAGGGTGGTCTAGGTCCATCAAGAACCAGAAACTAGATTGGTGGTCCTAGTTCTCAATTTCTATAACCGGGGACCGAAGAGGAAAGGGTGGTCCAGGCGAGCCCCTCTCTTAAACTGCATAATCGTTTATGCCTGAGTTGATGTATGGAAGAACCCGAAGCTTAGAGAAAGTAATTTCGATTCTGCCAGATTCCAGACATGCTATGTATTTCTTGGTCCTCCTTGTTTGAATAGATTTGTACCGCGCCGAACAGGATATCTGTACTAAAGGCACTTAATAATAATAATAACAACAGCAGCAGCAGCAGCAGCAACTCAGGCCCGCATGCTGCTGAAGCCTCTTATGATTATCGGTGCAATTCTGGGATTAGTAGTATTGGAGCTTCTGTTCCTGGTTTGTTCCGAAACTGGCCACCGGTTCCAAATTTAAGGATAGGAACTGGACCATTGATTCGGGCAATTCCCGATTCAGTCTGTCCGATTTGCTCGCACCTAGCTTCCAGTGTCATGAATGGACCTCATCCGCTTCCACTTTTGCAAAATAATCAAATTGCTATGCAACGATTCAGCCAGTTTGAGAATATGGCGCCAAACGTTCTGTCTTTTTAACAATTTCATGGATGCATAATGCGAAGAAATCATCACGTTGCTCACCGGAACAGCGTCGGTTTCGAACGGAAGGTGTCTGATCTCTGGTTTGTGTCCCCTTAGTGATGACTGATGAGTAGTCCGCTGATAAAATTTGCCATATGAGGGAGCAGATCAATTATCAGAAACGAAATACAGCCCCGAAAAAGGTTTGACAAATTACGATCTCTTCATTCATATTGCTTATTTGATTATCATATGAAAATGTAAAGACATTGGCAATGTGTCAAAACTCTGTTGTCACCAAAAACGTGTTGACTTGAAAATCAGGACCCATCTGAAGATTTCCTCCTTCAAGGAATGCTTCCATCAAAGAACCAAAGAAAGGAAAAATGAGAATATATCCAAGCATCACTAGATCAATTATCATACCAAGATCACGACCCATGTACATAATCAATTGAAGTTCTTCCAGAAGTAAAGAATAGACAAGCATTGAGCCATAGCATACGATACGACGCGACACGACATGCTAAAATATGTCTGCATCTGCAATTGTACTACTTTTATGCAAAACCCTTTTTACTACTGAGGAGGCAGTCATCATACATATGTTTCTCCGAAAATGCTTGGTAGTCGATTAGATACATACAATCGTAAGCCTCATTTCGCTCTCTAAACCTATTGCAGTTTTGCCAATTCAATCTTATACCTTTCAACTTTGCTAATTGAGTCCTAAACATTTTTATATTTTATCTTTAGTCCATATGGTCAATTTTGGCAGGAATTCGCTAACATGAACGCCAGTTTTCCTACGCGGCACGATCGGCACTAACTTGAACAATTTTTATTATGTTTTAATATTTTTATGAATTTTTTCTTTTCTTTTCTTTGCTTTTTTCCTTTCTTCTTCCTTCTGCAGATGGCCGGCCACTGGGCCTCTCCTAGGCAAGGCTCACCGTCGCCCACCATAGGTGAGGGCGACCCCGGCGAGGGCTCCCCTTGCCAGATCTGGCCTAGACGAGGCTAATACTTTCTATTCTTATTCTTTAAAAAAAAATGATACGTATAGTTAATATCAACATTCATGCGTGCCAAATTAAAATTCATGCTAGAAAGGATGACAAGATAGATGGTCCTCTTGTTGATGACCGTTGAAGTATAGGAGTTGTTCGTTGCTTCAATGGAGTACATTTCCGACTTAGACCTCTCCATAGAGAAACAGGGAATTTTGTGCAGATAATCTTCGGACATCATATCATATCGCCTCGTATATAGAAAAATTGTGGGGTAACGTGAATCTATGACCACCGAGTGTCTCGGCACGATCGAATTTTGCTACTTGAATTTGATGGAGGCAATCAAGAGTTACCATATAGAGATAAAGACGTTTCACCTAATGCAATCAACATGAGGGTCGGTTGGGATGGTGACATTCACCTTGCGGTACCGAGGGATCTCTTGGACTCTCTCGGCTTGATCCAGACAAAAGGTGGTATGTGCTTGTAACATTGGCACAGTGTCCGGCGTGCTTCGGTGGTATTCACCATGCTCGCCAAGGTTCGCGTGCCCAAACAACACTCGGCTGAGGCGGAGGTGGAACTGCGCTCAAGGCAAACGGTGCACAGGGAAGTACAAATTTCAAGGCACCCTGACATGTTATCGAGCTCGCTGGGTTCGAACTCGTGAGCATGGCGATCAAGAAGAATAGAACTTTAGGAGCCAATTGGCAATTCGATGACTTGCTTCCCATTTTTCTCTCTCTGTTCTGTTGAGGGTGCGCTGTTGGTTCTAAGATTCAGATGGAAGGAAGGGCATTTTTGGGCTCCATATATAGGGGAAAGATGCAAAGAAAGCTAGAGCCAGTTGTTCGAATGACCAAACGCAATATAAGGGATGTAAAATAGTTGTAAAAGGGATAAACGCAAATTAATAAGGGTTGACAATTTTTCACAAGATCCTTCACCAGATTCGTAATTAAGGGTGTTGAACAGCAGATATATCCATGTTTGATCATTACGGGTCAATCCCCCTTTGTATAAAAGTATAAATGTGTCTACAATAAGTTGACCATTTCAATTCATTTATGATACGCTTTGATACGGTTAATTAAACGGGTTAATTTTTTTAAGTAGTCTTGTCGCATATTTTCTAGAGAGTTAGCAAAGAAAGAAAGAATGCCTAATTACATGAAGAAGCCCTCTCAACAATCGAACATTTTATTTGACATTTACCAAGGTAATCCAATCATATTGTGTGTAACAACTTGAAAATAAAAAAGAGTAATTTTATGATAGCGACGTTGACCTG
This sequence comes from Psidium friedrichsthalianum, assembly GCA_019149425.1. NCBI lineage: Eukaryota > Viridiplantae > Streptophyta > Magnoliopsida > Myrtales > Myrtaceae > Psidium > Psidium friedrichsthalianum. Next base: position 13,857 of record JAGVVM010006427.1, read on the forward strand.
ATGAGATGTCGACCCAAGGAAAGTAGCCCGTCCACCAATACAATGTCAGTAAAGCGAATCTTTGAAGAGAAAAAATACAAAAGAAGACAAGCAAATTTTATATGGAAACCCTTTTAAATCTGAAAAGGAAAAAATCACGGTGCCAAACTAGGTAATTTCTTTACTATCGATATGATTTCGGTGTTACAAATACAAAAGATATTGTTTTAATGTATAACAAGAGTCTCGAAACATACATAGTTATTATGAAAATTACAAGTTTGTCATATAAAAATTCTGCGCTTAACATGTTACATGTATGCCATTTAAAAATTATGTGCTTAGTATTACCTTCTTCTTCTTTTTTCCTATTAGACACCACAAATCTATCATAGACTCATCTAGCGTGAATGATGAGAAAGGTGGTGGCCACTAGCCATTATGACACGTGGGGACATGTCCTGTAGGTGGTAAAAAAAAATTAGGTTTTTCTTTGTTTAGTAAAAATAAAGATTTAAAAAGTATTTTTTTAAAAATAATCCTCTATGCCATTTAAAATATTTAATCCCTGAAAAATATTTTTATGCCTGTATACTTTTTTATAAGCGATGGAAATATTTATTTATTCATTTATGCTATAAGCCACACAAGTAATCATTTTTAAGAAAAATTCTCCAAATTATTTATTTTTCCCAAAACAAATGCATCCTCAATCTCTAGATCTTGGTTAGTCTCCATAACAAAGATAAGCATTTCCGGCGAACAAAGAACAGCTTCTCATCCTATGAATCCTCCTTTCGACATCGCACCTTTCATTTCACGCTAATAATGCAACGGATGACCATGACCTAGGCCGTCTAATTTGAAAAACACCCGTGAATTCAAGTTGATTGCTATGTTGGACCACGTTCATAGTGTTGATAGCAACATTTTGCTATGGAAAAATCAAATGCACACCAATTTTGCACAAACGATTTCATAGGTTGGTGAAGGAACATAACAATCCCTCTCCCGAATATGGAGCGTATAAAATCGTTAATCGCCCCTCCTTCCCCCTCCTCGGTTCAAGTTCGATGTCATTTACGCTAAAACGAGACAAAGACACTGTTTGTAGTAATCTTGTAGTAATCTTTGCATCGCGATCTACTAGATCGAAGGTGTGGATTCCGACATCTCGTGTTCGCATCTTCTCGGATCTTACCCCAAAATTCATGCTTCGCTTACAGGGAAGAACATTGAAGAAAAGGGGAAATAAGAGTATGAAATATGCAAGAAAAATTCGAGAACACTAGGATATATGGCGGGACAATAACATGTCCCATTTACAGTAAATCGAACGCTAAATACAAAGAGTGATAAGTAGGACGGACGGCGATCCTTTCCGGGGATTCCTAGAAGCAGGCGTCCAGGACGCAGCAACAGCACAGCGCAGCACAGCTGGTGAAGAAGAAGAAGAAGAATAGGAGCAATTAGGACATGTTGATGTATGATTTGATTAGCTGAACCTATAATGTAAAAAAAAGGGAATAAAAAGTACAGAAAAAGAAAAAAAAATAGGGCTACGTTGTGAGATAATTACTAACCAGCCCTTCCAGAAGCCGTCGCCCCTAGTCTTGGTCTCGATAGGGACGGCGTTCTGCGCCGGCTGTTGGCCGTCCCTCATGGGATAGCCGGTCGGTGGCGGCGCCACGTACGTCATCGTCGATGCCGGTGGTGGGTAAGCCACTGCACAAAATATTGCGTACCGTCGTCACAAGTCATCGCTGTAAGAATAGCAATAGATTGAAAAGGAATTGTTTGAACTTCGTTGATGGGGCCAGCGGCCACAGCCGCCGCCTCCACCAGCCCACACCCCCCCCCCCCCCCCCACCCGAAAGACCGCCGGTGACTCTTCCCGAGTATTCAAACAAGAGTTCTAACCAAAAACAACGAGAGCTAGATCGATTCCTTTGTAAAGTCTAAAAAAAGGAAAATTAGAACAAAAACAGACAGACGACTCTTGAACTGCTGTTACAATTGTCAATCGACGAGTATCTGACTGGGAGTATTCTTGCATGAAAAAGAGGGGGAAAAAGAAGCGGTCTTGCCTAGATAAAATCGGCGAAATTCGAGGGAGAGGATCAAAATCAAAAAGGTAGGAGGATCGACGAAGATCAAGGATGGGTTCGATCATTACCTGGGATTTGGTTCTGGTTGTTGTGCTGGCTCATCTTCGATCGGGAAACGTCGACTGAGATGTAGCTCTCGACGAACAAGTCTGTGCTTAGGGAGAGAGAGAGAGAGAGAGAGAGAGAGAGAGAGGATAGATAGAGAACGCAGGTATGGTGCGAGATTTATAGAAGTATGGAGGAGGAAGGAAGATACGGAGAAAGAGGGAGCAGATGGTTTGGCTTGACGATGCTTCCCAAAGCGTGTCCCGCCCGGTAGTTCTCCAATACACGAAGCAAAGGCTACACTCTTATCCCACATTGAGTTTGGATGTTGTTATCCTGGTTAGCTCAATTTTTGTCGTTAGTCATCCGCCGTGCATGTGAATAGACAGCAATGCTTGGACCAAATACCTCGGCACGGGATCCCCGGATGCCTATGCGCAAGTCCATGATGGCCGGGCCCAGGTCAGTTGAGTCCCATTCTCAAGTCCCGGGTAGCAATGCGTGAGTACCCCTGCTCCAGCGCCCAAGGTGTCAATGCTCGAGCCCGGTTCCTCGGCGATTGTGCCCAGGTACTCGGCTTTCCTGCCCCAAGTCACTAGCACCTGGGTGTCGGTAAATCGAGGGCTCGCCCAATTCCTCCGCAGCTAAGCCCAAGTCCACTATGTATGGCTTAGGCTCCTCGAGGCCAAGCCCAAGAACTCGGTGTCTAGTTCAAGTCCCCGGCGACCGCGGCCAAGTACCCAACTCCAGTGCTCAAGTCATTAGGGCACAGGCCTGGTTCCATCGAGGCGAGGCCCGAGAACCTCGGTTCCTACAACAAGGACTTCGGTGGCCGAGCTTGAGTCCCTCGAGATTGATGCCTATTCGCCAATGCTCAAGCTGAGGTCCTTGGTGGTCAAGTTCGGGACCCTGGCGAATGGCCCAAGGTCCCTCGAGGTTGGGCTCATGACTTTGACATCAATGCCCAATGCTGGGTCCACGACCTCAGCATTGGGGCTCAAGTACCTCAAGGCTGGGCTCAAAGCCTAAGCACCAGATGGGTTCCATATGAAAGAACAAATTTGTTTACATGCATTTACCTTTCCATAAACACCCACGAATCTTCTAATTATTCACAGTGATGGTATAATTCTCAAACAATCCATAATTCACGAAAACGTCATAATATCCATAGCGGAGGGAGACTTTCGCATAGCTGTGGTACGAAAGCACATTCATATAAAGGGAAAATCTTAACCATACAAATGAGCACAGGATAATTCTCCCCAGGAATTCTTTTAGTACAAATAAACAATTAATGTTCCAACACCTAATGCTCAGCATTGTCTGTGGATGGCGGAAAAGTTAAAACACTCTATGCAAGTAACCGATCTGGTTTTGTATGAAAGCACACGGAAGTAAAGGTGGAATCTTAATCATACATGAATTTGAAACTATTATGTGTAAAAGCTGCGGGGTGAAAGCACTTGAAAAGGAAGATAGAATCCTAATCTGACAAATAGAATCTCTTCGACATCTTTGACATAGTCCAATATGTTTATGTCCGAGCTTTTTATTTAGTTTTTTAAAAAAAATTCCCAACCACATCCCTTGAGGGGTAATGTTGGGGTGTTCTTTGAAATAAATACCTTAACTATTTTAAAATCAAGATAACAACTTGACGGAATCGAATCCAAAGCCAACCGAGTTTGACACATGAATGTTGGGTTGAGCAGCGGCTTCTTTTTTACTAAAGACCGATCTTTGAGTTGCGAGGGTTCTTGTCGTCACGAGCGGATAAACAAAACAAAAGTTTCCATCGCATGAACCAACTAAAATGGACGTTATTATGATTTTGGATAAACGAGAAGTTGAGATAGTTTGTCCTCGCGAGAATAGCGCATGTGCACTCTCGGAAGGTTGCCAAGGTCGTACTTCACAAGATCGACTTCTTGCAATTTGGTTGATCTCTCAAGTTCATTGGTGGATGGTTCGTACTCCTCGATAACAAGAAAGCACATGGGTTTCGCTCCACGCTGAGCAGGCAGAGTTCCGAAAGAGCTGCCCCAGCTGGGGCTATTATGTGACACTAGAAGGTTTTTACGATTTAAGCTTATATTTTTTTCATTGGTAATTTAGGCTTGAGCTCATGAATAGCTACTGTTATATATACTCTTTTTCGCTTATAATTGAGCGATGTAACACAATGTGTGATGTGTTAATTATAGTAAAATTCTCTGCAGGACGTAGACCTAACTTTAAGTGTGAACCATAATAAAATCTCGTGTCTTGATTCTATTTCTCACTACTTTTATGCTTTGCTTCTTGTTATTGTGCATCTATCCTAACAAAGTTTAGCTTTGACAAATAAAGATGCTAGTGACGGACCTTCCGAGAGAACAAAAGCTCCTGGTGGGGAATAACATCTCCACTAGAAGGTCAACTGGAAAAGCCCTTTGTGACCATGCCTTTTGACTTATCTAGAAGACATCTTTTTGGCCCTGTTGAATTGTTATATCTCATAAAAGTTCTTTCATAGGTTCCGTTTGCTTCACTAAAATAATTTCTAGCAAAATATTTTTCGAATTTTGGGGCATGTGGCTCAAAGAAAATTAGCCAGTCAAGGAAAACATTTTTCACCTTTGATAAAACTCCTTAAAAAAATGGAGAAATGTTTTCCTCTTCTTGAGAAGACGAAAACATTTTCCCTCATCTTTAGTTCCTCAACTCATTTACATTCATTTCTTTCATTACTTTTTTAGAAATTAATAATAGTGTGATGCGTGTAGTGCTTTGTTACGAACTAGTCAACCCAACCAGAATAAAGTGTGGAGCGATACGTAAACACAAAAGGAAGAGGAAAATTCTTTTTTGGTCTCTCTTGATTGAAGAGGTACATTTTATCCCAATTTGAATTTGGATGTCGCAACTGTAATTAGCTATAGTTCTTTTTCGATTGTCGTGAGCCAAGCACGCGAATAAGGTGTAATTTCCTCATTAAATCTTGGATTGGGTATCCTTTTGCCCTCGGTTGAAAAACCAACACTAAAATACAGCAAAAGGCAAGAACGTTAAAGATTAAGAGATCTAAAATAGTTGCAAAAGGGATAAGCGCAATATAAATACATAAGACGATGGCATTACTAATAAAGGTTGACAATTTTCGCAAGATCATTCACGAGATACGTAATTAAGGGTGTTGAGGTAGATCCCTTTTGTATAAGAATGATAAACGTGTTTGTGATGAGTTGGCTATTTCAAACCTATTTATGGCACGCTTTAATTTTTTTTTTGCCGTATCAAAATTAGTCACGTCACTTATTTTCTATAGACTTGGGAAAGAAAAAATGAATGCTTAACTACAACGTGTTTGATTCAGCATTACCAAAGCCCTTTAAGGCCCCAAAATTCTTGGGCAAATGCAAATGCCGTTTAGTGAAAATTTGGGGCAACTCTGGGGAGATGGAAACTGCATTTCTAAAGCTCTATAAATGCCTTTAGCCCAAATGAGGTGTTTGAGTAAAATGCAATACAATTTTTTTTTTTAACTTTGCCCTCGCTCAACTTTCATAATTCTGAAAATGTCCCTGCTTGACAAAACATCGTCGGCAAGGATTTAGGCCATCAGCAAGCACCGATGAGGCCGAATGGGGCTGCCCATGAGCAAGATATGGTGTCAGCAGCCTCTCCTGGGGTCACGCAACCCAAGCGACAGCCGCCTAGGTTCGCACGACCCAAGCCATGTCGCATGGGTTTGCTCAACCCAGGCAACATTGCATGCGGTCTGCAATTCTAGACGAGACTATCGGTGCCAGATCTAGCTCATCGATAGTTAGATTTAGCCTCTTCGGTCTTCTGGCGGCTGCTAAGTCCTTGTCGGTTTTTAGTTTGAAAAAAAAAATGATTTACAAAGTGTGATTTTGCTAAGCATCATTCAAGCTAAAATTTTTTGTCTAATGCACTTTAAAATTACAATTTATTTAATACCACTTGCATTTCGAAAAATCCTTTCGGCCTAAAAATTTTGCATTTTGTACATTTTCTCAAATCGAATCGAAGGCATCCTATTTCGTGGAGATGCCCTCTCAACAATCGAACATTTTATTTGACGTTACCATGGTAACATAATCACATTGTTTGTAACGACTTGGAAAAAATTTTATGATACCGACGCTGATGTCGACCCAAAGAAATAGCCCGTCCACCAATTGGAATCATCTAGCTTGAATGATGATAAAGGTGGTGGCCAATATGACACGTGGGGACATTTCGCAATTTCTTTTTAGGTTTTGTTTGTTTTTTAGATGAAAAATTGTGAAAATATTTTTTTAAAGATACTCGTTTGTAAATAATTAATTTATGAGAAATAATTTCATTATTGATAACAATTTATGTTTAAATGATTTTGTGGATAATGAAAATATTTTTCGTTTATTCATTTTTATAAGCGATACAAGCGATATTTTTGAAAATATTTTTTAAAATCTTCATTTTCCGCGACAAAAATGTACCCTTCTTCTCTTGATCTTAATTAGTCTTGTAATAAAGATAAGCATTTCCGTCGAACAAGGAACAACTTCACATCATACAGTATCATCTTTTCAACATCATATGTTTCATTTCACGCTAGTAAAGCAACCGATGATCGAGGAACTAGGCCGTCCAATTTTGAAAAATAACCCATGAATTCCAGTTTATTGCTATTTTGGACCACGTTTTTTAGTGTTGATAGCGACATTTTGCTTCCGAAAAATTAAATGCATGTCAATTTTGAACAGACCGATTTTATAGGTTGTTCAAGGATTATAACAATCGGTCTCTCAAAGATAAGAGTTTGTAATAATCTTTGCATCACGACCCACTAAATCGAAGATGTGGACTCCGAGGTAGCGCGTTCGCATTTTCCCAAATCTTACGTTAAATCAATGTCGGACTCGTTTTTTGAAGATTTTGTTTTTTGTAAGGTAAGCAGATATTGACTATCACAAGCACGTACAAAAGAAATCCGAGCACAACAGCTCGTACAAAACAATCCTCCACCCGAAGCAACACTAATTTTTGCGGGGGTTAACATACCAAAATAAATATAAAAAAAAATTCGAGAGCACTAGTAGATATCAAGTGACATAACAAGTCACAATTTATGTCAACAGCGACAAAGAGAACGGTAAACACAAAAGCGCAAAAAGGCGAATCCACTCCGGGGGGGGATCCCTAGAAGCGCATGCCAGGACGCAGCAACAGCACAGCGCAGCACAGCTGGTGAGAAGAAGAAGAAGAAGAGCAGCAAATTAGGCGAGCGAAATTATACAAAAATGTCAGAAAGAAGAAGAAAAGAGGGCGCACATTTCAAGGTAATTACTTACCAGCCTGTCCAAGAAGCCCGTCGCCCCTAGTTTTGGTCTCGATAGGAACGGCGTTCTGCGCAGTCTGTTGCCGTCCATTGTGGTGATAGCCGACCTGGTGGTGCGCCCGTACGCCGTTGCGATGCCGTGGTGGGGTTAGGCAACTGCGCAAAACATGCGTACCGTCCATCACAAGTCTTTAGTGAGCAAAAATGTTTCGAACTTAGGTGGTGGGGGGCCAGCGGCCACAGCCGCCGCCTCCACCATCCGCCTCCCGAAGACCGCCGGCGACTCCTCCCGAGAATTCAAACAAAGTGTTTGGCTAACCGAAAAAAATCAGCCGAGAGCTAGAATGCGATTCCTTCGTCAAGTCTAAAAAGTAATAAGATTAAGCACCAAAAAACAAAAAGACCGACATAAAAAAACGACTCCTGACCTGCTGTCACAATCGTCCGATCGACGCAGTAACGCGACTAAAGGTAAAAGAAGGCGATTTTTGACGAATTAAATCGCGAAATTCGGGAGAGATCGAAACCGAAAAGGGCAGAGCATCGACGGGAGGATCGAGGATGGTTTTCGAATCATTACCTGGGATTTGGTTCGTTGTGTGCTGGCTCATCTTCGATCGGGAACGTTGACTGGGATGTAGCTCACGAAGAAAATATGTGCTTGGTGAGAGAGATGATACAGAGGGTAAGGAGACGATAGGATTGGAGAGGGAGTGCGGATATGATGCAAGATTTATAGAAGACTGGAGGAAGGACGAACGACGACGGGAGAGGAGGGAGCAGGTGTGTCGACGATGCTTTACGAAGGCCGCGTACCACGCCGCGGTGAGCTCGAACACAGAAGCAAGGCGAAGCAGCGTTTTGTTTTCCTTTTCTTTCCCCAACTTTTAGCTGAAGAACCGGTTTCTTGTTTTTTCCTCTTCTTTTCCTATGAAAATTTAGATAACTATTACAAATTCAGTAAATTAAGGAAAAAAAAGCTTGTTTAATTTTCAAGATTTAGATCACGAATAGAAAAAAAAATAAGAAACAAAAGTCTTTATAAGACATTTTGGCAGACGTAACAATCCATAAATCACACCAGCGATCGCGTCGAAAGGAACCGGAAAGCTAGTGTCGAAACATTTTAGAAACGGAAACGAACCTTCATTGATAATGTTATTGAATCAGGTTTTTGACAACCGGAATGCCTTAATTCTCGTATGGTTTGAAGCCGCGATCAAAAATCGTTCAAATCTCAACATGGTAATAATTCAGGCGATTTTCTTCAATACAATCATTTCCAATCCTTAATTAGATGGGCTCAAACCCAAAAAAGAATTTTTATTGGACACGCATGAGGGCAAATCCGTGATGTACTTCAAACTAATCGTGAGGTTCTTGCTCGATTGAAATTCCGTACATCTGGTGCCAATAAGGGTTTATCGAACGAGTTTAATTCCTAATAACATGTCACGATAACATTGTTGTCGGTACTTAATGGAATTATTGGATCGCAAATATTATCGGGTCATTACTCGTTCGGTAGGCACACACATACATATAACTATGTGGGGTCATGACACGCAATGGAATCTCGAAAGGTTGAATACAGGTCGGAATGCGATGGAACTTTTGACAGCTTCTTGATTCGCGACACGATCGCTTTTTTGGCGGCGACGGCCACGTGCGATTGAACAAAGCTGATGATGCCGCCGCCTGGGTGGGGTGTGTGATGCAGCCCCAAGAGAAAACGCGTGTCCGTCCTCAGCCGGTCTCTTTCACAACCAACATAATGTCGGTATTGCGTACGTCTTGCCGCTTTGCCTTTCCTTCGCCGCGGTGAAGAACGTGAATGTCTTCGTTGGGGTCGTTTTGGTCGTCGGGTCCCAAGCCTTCGGAACGTTGGGCACACCTTCTCCGTAAGCAATCTGTTTTCTCGGGTTCATTCATTTATTTATTTGCATTTTTGTTGCGTTGAAGAATCAAGCCAACAAAAAATAAATAGTCCTTTCTCCTTAAAAAAAAAAAAGAAGAGAGAGAAAAAAAACGAGGACTTTTCCTTTCTCACTAAGCATTTTCCACGATAATGTGACTAGAAAATCTATTGTGCTTGAGAATGCCCAATTTCAAATGTATAGGTAAATACGGCGAGTTTTTTTCAGAAATTAATGCCGAGAATTTTTTAAACCCTATTTGAATAAAAATAGGAAGTAATTCTCGAGGAGGTAGTGAAAGTAATTAAGCTATAAACATGCTCTAAGGGGGCGCATGGCAACACTTCTACTCTAAACATCAGCTCCTAACTAAAAGTTGATTTTTTTTGACTTTTGATTTTGAATAGAATTTGATTTTTCTACTTCTGGAGAAAATTATTTTTTTCACTGTCTTCAAATCGTTTCAAAACGATTTCTAAGAGTATAAAGATTTCTCTAGAAGTAAAAAAGATGAAGTTCTATAATCAAACAAATATCTGCTCCAGAAGTTACATTACCAAATAGATCCCTTGTCCAAATTTTTAAATATTCAAATTCAATAAGAGATGACGACTTTGGATGATAAATCAGGGATGGAAGTGCATCACAAGTCCTAAAACTTATCATGGAAATGGGGGAGTGCACTTAAGTCCTAACACTTTCTGAAAGTTGAAGTTAGAGTTTAAAACTTGTCAGAACGTGTGATCGAGGTTCCTAAATCTTTCAACAAATGCAATTGAGTCCTAAAAATTATCAAACTAGTGAAATCAAGTCTTTTTTATTGTAGTTTTTAAAAATTTTTAGGGCTCAATTTCACCTTCATGCCAAGTTTAGGAACATGATTGTACACATTGAAAGTTTGAGGATTTAATTGCACTTTTTCCGTGATAAGTCTTAAGCTTTTCAATGCAACTTATCCCAAAAGTTAATAAGCTAAAGCTTATTTGATCATTTCATATCCTACGACAAAATGGGATTAATTAAATTGAAGTTAAATACCTCGACATATTCGTTATGCACGCGGGCCCAGATTACCACCGTGTGGGTGCCGTACCTCGCCAATGGCGGCGAACCATTGGTTCTTTATTTTTTTCAATTCGATCTAGTCATGTGGTCAACTTTGGTTGTCGGAAGTAAAAAGAGAGAGGCGAGTGCCGTGCAATCTTCTGGACTCAAAACTCACAGCGCAATGCAGAGGTTGACGGAAACCTGAAGAAACTCTCGTGATTCAACGACTAGAAGAAATGTCAAAGACCTCAGTCCGGGAGCAACGCGCCAAAATGTTTTAGGATCGTCGAGAGTTAACACCGCTTCACAAGGCCCTCAAGCGGTGACAAGATTATGAATATTGGGTAAGAAAAAGACCGGAGTGTCCCGCCAAGTTTGGCTTTGGTGCGCAAGAATGGATCCGAAGGGCTTGAGGGGGAAAAAGATGATTCGGTTTCGTTATAGGCTTTCCTCCTTGGCTTTGGCAACCCAGATCGCAAAATTTATCAAAAAATTCGTACACCTTCGTACTTCGAGCCAATTCAATCATAAGCCTCTTTAAGTTCACCTGATTCACTTCTAAACCTATTTCACTTTTGTCATTCGTCATGTTGGCTCGAAAATGCTTGACGTGGACGACAACCGGGCTTCCACGTGATATGTACGCATCGACGCTAACTTGAACGAAAATTTCAAATAATATATTAATATTTTTTGAATATTTGAATATTTTATTATTTATTTTTTCCTCCTTGTTTTTATTTTCTTTTTTCCCTCTGGCCATCACCCTCGACCTTTGTCGACATTGGGCACTGATTCACTCTTACACTAGTCCTAACATTTTGTTTGCGTTTTTATTTTTATTTTTTTTATTTTTTTGTTTCCATTTATTCCCCCTAGCCATCACCTCGACCTCCGTCAGCAGTCAAGCGAGGGTCAACCCCCAAGCCGGCCACTAGCAGGTTGCCCTCCCCTTATGCCGTGTAGTTGGAGCTTAGTGGGATGGCCAGAATGAGGACAAAAGAAATTTTAAAAATAATATAATAATAATAAAATATAAAAATACTCGGAAAAATATTAAATATTTTGAAAAATTATCCACATCAGCGCCAGTGATGCCACGTAGGACCTCTAGTATCCCACGCCAGAGTGATTCTAGCCAATAGGACTAAGTGCCAAAATGTGAAAATGTTAAAACTGAATTGCAAATTTAAAAATTTTAGAATCAACTAGCAAAGTGTAAAGATTTAGGAATTTTTTTTTTACAATTTTTCACTACCAGGCCAGGAGCTACTGAAATGTCTTTGCTCAAGACTAATTGAGGATTTTCGATATATGATAATGAAGATTACATTAACTATTTATGGGGTTTATGAAATCACTATTAAAGAAATCAAATACACAGAACACCAAACATAATCTATCGAGGATATTCATATCAAGAATATAGAGGAGGAGGAGTGAGAGGGGAAGCGGGAAGGAAGGGGAAGAGAGAGAAGAGGAAAGGGAGGGAAAAGG
>JAGVVM010006428.1:0-25495 GCA_019149425.1 Psidium friedrichsthalianum
TTTTGAGGATTTGGACATTGAGGAGAATTGTTCAATCTCATTTTTTTCTAAGTTCTTACATGAGGTTCAGGTTCCGTACACATGGAAGCCCAAACACATCTGAAACCTTAGATCAGGCAAAATCTCTTGTGATGTGTTGAATCCGAGGATTCAATTGTTTTCTTCTCGTGTCCAGTAGTAGCCGAGGGTTGCCTTCGGAGGACCGTTGCTAGTCTTCCCACTCCCTACGATGGCCAATCGGGTTTAAACCTGTGGCGTGCTCTTGGGACTGACGCGTGCTTGAAAGAGACATTGGCCAAGCACCAAAATGTTATCTCGACGTATCATTCCGTCTGGAAGCCTTCATATTTCACTTGTGAGAGACTCTTTGGGTGTTGGTTTCATGCCGGTCACTTCCCTAGAATGTGAAAGAAAAACATGGATTCGATCAAATAAGACAAAAAGAAAAAAACATGGGCTAGGATCAGAATTGCCATCGGTGGCCCTTTCGCATTATTGTTACAATGGCATCAGGCCACTGGCATGAGCCGAAAGGGATCAGCACTTCCAAATCCATCTTTTGACACATGGAATTCACATGGAGACCATCGTGAATTGAGATAGTGACAAATGGATAATCCAAGGAAAGATTATTAAAAAAATCCTAAACATATTGCAATTGTGTCAATTCAGTCCTAATTTTTTTTTTTTTGGTATTTGGCAATTCGATCCTAAACATTTTGTAATTATGTCATTTCAATCCATTTGCGCTGCTGACGCCGATGTGGCAAAGTTTTGATAATATTTTATTATTTTTTTGAATTTTTAAATATTTTGTTACTTTTTAATAATTTTTTTCCTTGTATGTTATTAAAAATTTGCCGCGTCAGGGCCGACCAATCAAATAAACTGAATTGACACAATTCAAAAATTTTAGGACTGAATTGGTATAATTATAACAAGTTTAGAACTTTTTTGGTGATTTTCTCAATCAACCAAAGACTTGGGAACGAGGAACCCATAGTGCCTAAAAGTCACATAAAATTCTCGTATGCGATTTTTCTGTGAGGATCTTGACTAAAGTTTTTGTGGCTTATATGAACCTAAATCCTATTTTCGTCGAGATTGACCACCCTCTTTGAGTTGATTAAGGAATTTTAGAATGTTTTTCATTGGGGTACTTGAATTTTGAGTTTGAATTCCCTAGTATGGTATTTGGCCAGTGTGGGTTACTATTCATTTCCTCTTTATAATGAGAAAACTTTTCCAAAAATCCTAAACATATTGCACTTTTACTAATTCAGTTCTAAGTATTTTTACTTTTTGCCAATTGAGTCCTGTTTGCTAGAAATCGTGACGTAGAGGCCAATCATTCTACGTGGCACGATCGATGTTGACTTGCATAATTTTCAATAATATCTTAATACTATTTTTATTTTTTCTTTCTTTTTCTTTTTTTTTTCTATGTTTTTCTTTTCTTAGTGCTTGACAAGGGTTGGAGGCCTCACCCACAGCTGGCAAGGGCTTGGCAACTTGCTGGCCACTAAGAAAAAGCAACTAGAAAAAGGAAAAAATTAACAAAAATTTTGAAAAATTATTAAAATATCATTTACAATTTTTCTCGTCAACACTAACCGTGCTTAGTGTCCACGTCAGCAATTTCTGGCCAATATGACTCAATTGGCAAAAGATGAAAAGTTAAGATTGAATTAATAAAAGCGCAATAGATTTAGGACTTTTTGGATAGTTATTCCCTTTATAATTGGCAAAAATACACCTGGAGTGCCAATTTTTCCTAGCAACGTCTTCATCACCTTTGCTTAGCTCTTTTGCATTGATACTTTAAGACATTTATCCCTATCTATTCCTTCACCAAAGTCTTCAACTGAGAACTCTTTGTATCAAGCATCGCCTTGATAGTGTTGAAGAAATACTTAGAGAACCAACGACTCGTTACCTTCTATTGTCAAATACTATGCTTCTCCTTGAATGACCTAACCTGGAACGACCCATTCTTCCTAATGAATCCGCCGTAGAGCTTCCATGAACAGTTCGATTGAGAACATAGAGCTCTCACAAATTCCTTTGAATTTCTAGTGAAGTTAATGCTCCTTTGTTCACCAATGGTGTACTTGATAAAGCTTCTTTAAACTCTTTGGCATCACCAAATTTCATTCCAACACTCAAAACAATAGAAGTAGCACTTGGATCCTATGAAGAAAACTTACTTTTCCTTGTATGCACAACATGTTCATCTTCAAGCTTAGTTCTCAAACTATCAATCTCAAAATCACCACCCTTGCTTTCTTCATATTTAGTCTCTTCACCATTAGTTAGAGCTCGTGCACCCCTATTTATTGGTTCAACATCATTCGACTCACCAAATATGGAAAATCCTTTTTCTTGAAAATACCGTTGTTTTTGCCTTGACTATGCAAGTCCCTCATCATCATTGTCACTTGGGAAATTGACATTTGTCAAACATTCATCATCTGATGAAGTAGATCTAGTAACTTCCTAGGCCTCGCATATAATGGAACCATCACCAACCTAAGTACTGTGTTTTATACCATCTCCTACTTCAGTGTTGTCATCATCATCAACACCATGAATATACTCGACATACACATGAGCTTCCTTGCCATGAAGATAATGGCAAAAGATGTCTTTAACACCATTACCATCATGAAAATATCTTAATTGAAGTTTTTGTGGCTTATATTAACCTAAAATCCTGCTTCTGTCACGATTATTATGTAATACCCTCACCTCTGCAAGAAGATGGCTAAATCCCATGACCAATTCACCCAAAGAGAACAATCAAAACTCAACCTAATATTGAAATATATATATATATATATATATATATATATATATATATATATATATATAACACACACACACACACACACATATCTCCATCTGACAATAAATTCGCAAGTCCATCTCAAACATAATCGACTTTATACCTAAAAATGCTTGCTTCAACTTGCGGCTAATTGAAGAACTTGAAAAAAAAAAGGCAATATTAATGGAAAGAGTAACCGCAGATTAGAGAGTAGTAAATCTCTTCTAAACCGAATAAACATTCTGTATGCATCTATAGAAATTGATTTCATAACTTATCTGTCCCAAATTCAGAATACAATATGTGTAAAATATCCAAAGTAGATTACATTTTTCCACAAAATTTTTACATACATGATCAATTAATAATATCAATTCACAATAACAAATCAATCATTACTGATTTATTCCATTGATCGATCTTAATTAATTCAATCATGAATAGTCTATTCCATCAACTAATTTAATGCTCAACATCTTACTATGGTCACAATTAACGCCCATGACAAAGTCGACCAAGTTTCCTCCTTGTTGAGGAGAACGCCCTAATAATAGTGTGCATAGTTACCCCCTCAATAGGTTCTAATTATAGCATAATCCACAAACCCCAATCTCCAATAACTAAGAACCCAAATTAGAAATCATCTCAAAACCAGGTTCCAACCAGAACATATAATTGTTGACGATTCAATTCATCGAATAGAGTATCTTTCGTAAACCATACTCAAAGTCACAATCATTTATAGGTAATCAATTTTAACTATTTTCAATAGATATTTCTTTCATTTCAAATAGCCGAATGGTACTAAATGCTCAATCAAGTTTTATGCATTCAAAAATGTCCTTTCTTAACTCATAGCATAACTAATCCATTATGCTTTCAATATATGAGTTTAGAAATTCAAAAAAAAAAAAGGGATAGAACTACTCATCTAAAAAGGCTTAAAATCAACCTACAAAGGTTACTCGAACCGACACACTTGTATTTATGTAAATTTATTGAAACACATTATCAAAATATGAATAATAAATTGCTCTAATAACGACTTGACTAGACTAGGCTTCATCATTGATAAAAAGGCTTCTACACACTAATAAAGAAACTCGTTTATAGTGAATGTTCATCTTTGTCTGATACGCTTAACTTGCCCGTGAAACTTCATGAATTTTGATCAAACCGTAGTTGTTATCAATTTTTGTCAAACCCTATGACTCCATA
This sequence comes from Psidium friedrichsthalianum, assembly GCA_019149425.1. Lineage (NCBI taxonomy): Eukaryota > Viridiplantae > Streptophyta > Magnoliopsida > Myrtales > Myrtaceae > Psidium > Psidium friedrichsthalianum. The sequence goes on from JAGVVM010006428.1 coordinate 4,046, forward strand.
ATGCCCTAAACTATCAATTCCTTATAAATTCACTACTCAATAACTCCTCAATCAAGTCTCTCATTTCAAAATTTACATAACTCCAAATTTATGGCCTAATTCCAAAAACTGTTCTGGTTAGACCAATAATGGGCTTGAGTACTAATCAAGCATTGCAAAATAGAGTTGATTTAGCTTGTCTGGACTTCTGAAATGGCTAGGCGTGAAAACTTATCTCTCTTTCTCCTTTTCCTATTTTTCCTATTCACAGATGAGCTTCTTCTCTTTTCCTTGTTTTCTCTACTGGCTTCCACGATTCATCTATTGAAGAGGAAATAAAATGGGCTTGGATTGGACTTTAAGAGACATTACTTGGTGTGGGCCTATTTATTACAATCTACTCTTTTTATAAAAATTTCATTCTTGAAATTTAGACGTGCCTCAATTATCAAACAAGTGAGTGTATTTGGACCTTGCCTCCTCTCTCAAGCTTCCAAGTGGCCTCTCCTCAGTGTGGCTTTGCCATTGAATCTTCACGTAAGGGATAGTGCATCCTCACAACACTTGTTCCTTCTTATCAACGATACAAATAAGTTTTTTTCATACAATCGTACTCTGGCAACTTTACGTAAGGTAGAGTTATTCGAAAAAAGCCTTGTTCTTTGGAAGATCTATTTCGTGTTTGTTCTCCCTTACTCCCAAAGGTGTAAAATCCAGTAATGTTCAGGACTTGGCACATATCTCTGCAATAAAGATACATAAAACACATTATGTACCCCTTATAACACTAGTGGTAAAGTTAGTTTATAAGCAACTCCGTTATTGTACTATAAGATCTAAAATGATCACATGTATCTTGGAGTCAATTCCCCCCTTATGTCAAATCTCATAATGCCCTTTGTAAAAGAAATTTTGAAGAATACATAATCTTCTACATTGAGTTTCACCTTACCTGTTTTACAATCCACGAAACTTTTATTATTGGGATGTTCTCGAATCAATCTTACTTTCTCTTCTAACTGATGTATAAACTCTAGGCCAATTAAAGTACATTTGATAACCTTTTTATTTTCGAAAATAATTTATGTTCAAAATAGTTTTTTTTTTCCAATTTCTGTTTCCCAAATGATTTCTAAGTAGAAGAATATATTTGTTAAATGCACAAAATTTTTGTTTTGTAAACATGTGGGAGAACAGTAAGCTAAACTCATACTCCAGCAATATTAATATAGATAGCAACAAGCATATTTATTCTTCATCACAATAGAACATAACAAAGTAGAAAGAACGACTCTACCAGATCAAGGCAGCTAACATTAGTCACAGTTGACATCAACTCATACTTAGCTATAAGAAAATGAAGATGAAAATCCAGATTGGAAATTCACCAACGTAAGGAAGTGATTTGAGTCAAATGTGAAAATTGAAAGTTTTGGCCATTGCTTGCGCAAATCAGTAGGGTGTCCCTCGCCTAGATCGGCGAGGGTAGCCATCCTAGATTTGTGAGTCAGCATATTTGTAATAAATTCTATAATTTCACTCACCTCGAAGTCATGCCTATGTGGTTGAAGCTTGATTCGATAATGGTGGTGAAGGAGAGTGTTGATCTGAGTCACGCAATGCTCTGCTTGTGAAGAAGATGTCTTCTCTCAACTTTTGCCAATTGTGTAAAGAGGAGTGTTAGGTTGCGCTAATCTTGTTTCTCTAAAATGATATTATTTCTCTTTTTGTTATCGGGAACAAAGCTAGATTTTTTTTCTAACTTCTTGTTTCTGCTCTAAATCTATGCTCTGGTCACTAATCTATTCCAGAGACTGAAATAATTAAATGACGTATATAAATAAAGTTATGTTCTTTTTTCTGTTTCAAGGAACAACGAACAAAAAAAATAGAGAAATAACTAGTTACCAAATAGGCCTTAATCTCTTTTCACCAACCTCATCCAAACAAATAGGAGTTCTACATTTTCAGCCATACAAAGCTTTAAAAGGAGCTATCTTAATACTGGAATGATAGCCGTTAGTATAAGAGAACTCCGCCAATTATTGATGTTCATCCCACAAGCAACCAAAATCAATAAGCATGATCTTAGCACATCCTATAATTTATAATCATTCTTTCTCACTGTCCATCTATTTGTGGGTGAAATTGTACATAAGTTGAGTTTAGTACTCGACATTTTTCATAAACTCCTCAAAAACTTAGACATAGATTTAGGATATCTATCAAAAACAATACTCAGTGAAATTCCGTCAAGCCTCACTATCTCATTAACATTCAATTTTGCCATGTCTTCCAGTGAAAGGCCGAATTGATATGACAAAAAGCCTGCATATTTAGTGAATCGATTGATGGTCAACCATATAACCTTTTTTCCACTTGGCTTGGCATCCTTGGTAAACCGACGATAAAGCCCATGGTGACATGCTCCCACATCTATTTAGTTATTTGAAGATGTGCAATTGTCAACCAAGTTTTTGATGCTCAATTTTTACTAGCTAGCAAACCAAACATTGACCATTCCACTTGGCTTGGCATCCTTGGTAAACCGACAATAAGGCCCATGGTGACATGCTCCCACATCTATTTAGTTATTTTGAGGATGTGCAAATGTCAACCAAGTTTTTGATGCTCAATTTTTACTAGCTAGCAAACCAAACATTGACCATTCCACTTGGCTTGGCATCCTTGGTAAACGACGATAAGGCCCATGGTGACATGCTCCCACATCTATTTAGTTATTTTGAGTATGTGCAATTGTCAACCAAGTTTTTGATGCTCAATTTTTACTAGCTAGCAAACCAAACATTGACCATTCCACTTGGCTTGGCATCCTTGGTAAACTGACGATAAAGCCCATGGTGACATGCTCCCACATCTTTTTAGTTATTTTGAGTATGTGCAATTGTCAACCTAGTTTTTGATGCTCAATTTTACTAGCTGGCAAATCAAACATTGATCAACAAAGTTCAGAATATCATTCTTAATGTCGATTCACCATAAATTTTCTCTCAAATTCTTGTTCATCTTAACCAAAGACCCTCTTTAACCATTATCTCTGGCGGTCTTCTGTCCATTAAAACATCATCTACAATCTTCTCTAGCTCGCCGACTCGGAAATGGTAACTAGTGGGCTTGTAGGAATAAAAGGAAAAGAAGCCCAATTCCAAGTCTCACTCAAGGCCCAAAGCCCTCGCCCATATTTAAGCCTTCTATTGCATACCGCAGATTCGATGGTGAAAAGGAAAGAGATAGGAGAGTGCCGATGCCAAGGAAGAAAAAAGAAAGAAAATTATTGCGTAGCGCTCCAAGCATTGTGAACGAGTCAAATTTAACTTGCATTAACATATATGGTAACGTTCAAGCCCTTGTTCATCTAATCAAAGAAATTTCTGAATCATGTAATTTTGAAACTCTCTCCCTTATGTTCCCATTTAAATCTTGGATTATCAGTGACATGGGCTTCAAGAAATGTCGTGATGACTCCTGAATTCGCAGAGTACTCATGTTAGTGGATGGCTGACGATTTAGTCTACGATTCTGAGCGTTCCATACCGATTAAAAACGGCAGCCAAATGAGGAAAGATCAAGGGAAGAGCCTGGCCCTACGGGTATCAAACTTGAAAGATCAAAATGTCAGTGATGTATCTTTATTTAAGAGAACATCACTGAAATTTGATCTTTCCAAGTTTGATACCGTAGGTGCCAGGCTCATTCCCTTGATCTTTCCCGCTTTGCTGAAGTTTTTAATCCCCCCCCCCCCCCCCTTGTAAGGGAACGCTCAAAATCAGCTAAATCGTCACGCCACACAACAGGAGACTCTGCAATCAGGTAACCCATCACGAATTCTTGAAGCCCATGTCACGGGATAATCCAAGATTTAAATCGGGAACATAAGGTGAGATGAGTTTCAAAAATTATGATTCAGAAATTTCCTTTAATTAGAGAATGAACCAAAGGGCTTGAAACGTTAACCATCATTATTGTTAAATGAAGTTAAATTTGACTCGTTCAAATGCCTTGGAGCGCGTACGCAATATAAATTTCGTTTCTTTTTTTCCTGGCATCGCACTCTCTTCTCTTCCTTTCACCAATTGAATCTCGCGGTAAAGAAGCAGGCTTATATATGGGCGAGGTCTTTGGGCTTGAGTGAGACTTGGAATTGGGCTTCTTTTCCTTTTTCCTACAAGCCCACTAGTTACCATTTCCGAGTCGGCGAGCTAGAGAAGATTGTAGATGATGTTTTAATGGACAGAAGACCGCCAGAGATAATGGTTAAAGAGGGTCTTTGGTTAAGATGAACAAGAATTTGAGAGAAAATTTATGGTGAATCGACATTAAGAATGATATTCTGAACTTTGTTGATCAATGTTTGATTTGCCAGCTAGTAAAAATTGAGCATCAAAAACTAGGTTGACAATTGCACATACTCAAAATAACTAAAAAGATGTGGGAGCATGTCACCATGGGCTTTATCGTCAGTTTACCAAGGATGCCAAGCCAAGTGGAATGGTCAATGTTTGGTTTGCTAGCTAGTAAAAATTGAGCATCAAAAACTTGGTTGACAATTGCACATACTCAAAATAACTAAATAGATGTGGGAGCATGTCACCATGGGCCTTATCGTCGGTTTACCAAGGATGCCAAGCCAAGTGGAATGGTCAATGTTTGGTTTGCTAGCTAGTAAAAATTGAGCATCAAAAACTTGGTTGACATTTGCACATCCTCAAAATAACTAAATAGATGTGGGAGCATGTCACCATGGGCCTTATTGTCGGTTTACCAAGGATGCCAAGCCAAGTGGAATGGTCAATGTTTGGTTTGCTAGCTAGTAAAAATTGAGCATCAAAAACTTGGTTGACAATTGCACATCTTCAAATAACTAAATAGATGTGGGAGCATGTCACCATGGGCTTTATCGTCGGTTTACCAAGGATGCCAAGCCAAGTGGAAAAAGGTTATATGGTTGACCATCAATCGATTCACTAAATATGCAGGCTTTTTGTCATATCAATTCGGCCTTTCACTGGAAGACATGGCAAAATTGAATGTTAATGAGATAGTGAGGCTTGACGGAATTTCACTGAGTATTGTTTTTGATAGATATCCTAAATCTATGTCTAAGTTTTTGAGGAGTTTATGAAAAATGTCGAGTACTAAACTCAACTTATGTACAATTTCACCCACAAATAGATGGACAGTGAGAAAGAATGATTATAAATTATAGGATGTGCTAAGATCATGCTTATTGATTTTGGTTGCTTGTGGGATGAACATCAATAATTGGCGGAGTTCTCTTATACTAACGGCTATCATTCCAGTATTAAGATAGCTCCTTTTAAAGCTTTGTATGGCTGAAAATGTAGAACTCCTATTTGTTTGGATGAGGTTGGTGAAAAGAGATTAAGGCCTATTTGGTAACTAGTTATTTCTCTATTTTTTTTGTTCGTTTGTTCCTTGAAACAGAAAAAAGAACATAACTTTATTTATATACGTCATTTAATTATTTCAGTCTCTGGAATAGATTAGTGACCAGAGCATAGATTTAGAGCAGAAACAAGAAGTTAGAAAAAAAATCTAGCTTTTTGTTCCCGATAACAAAAAGAGAAATAATATCATTTTAGAGAAACAAGATTAGCGCAACCTAACACTCCTCTTTACACAATTGGCAAAAGTTGAGAGAAGACATCTTCTTCACAAGCAGAGCATTGCGTGACTCAGATCAACACTCTCCTTCACCACCATTATCGAATCAAGCTTCAACCACATAGGCATGACTTCGAGGTGAGTGAAATTATAGAATTTATTACAAATATGCTGACTCACAAATCTAGGATGGCTACCCTCGCCGATCTAGGCGAGGGACACCCTACTGATTTGCGCAAGCAATGGCCAAAACTTTCAATTTTCACATTTGACTCAAATCACTTCCTTACGTTGGTGAATTTCCAATCTGGATTTTCATCTTCATTTTCTTATAGCTAAGTATGAGTTGATGTCAACTGTGACTAATGTTAGCTGCCTTGATCTGGTAGAGTCGTTCTTTCTACTTTGTTATGTTCTATTGTGATGAAGAATAAATATGCTTGTTGCTATCTATATTAATATTGCTGGAGTATGAGTTTAGCTTACTGTTCTCCCACATGTTTACAAAACAAAAATTTTGTGCATTTAACAAATATATTCTTCTACTTAGAATTCATTTGGGAAACAGAAATTGGAAAAAAAAAACTATTTTGAACATAAATTATTTTCGAAAATAAAAAGGTTATCAAATGTACTTTAATTGGCCTAGAGTTTATACATCAGTTAGAAGAGAAAGTAAGATTGATTCGAGAACATCCCAATAATAAAAGTTTCGTGGATTGTAAAACAGGTAAGGTGAAACTCAATGTAGAAGATTATGTATTCTTCAAAATTTCTTTTACAAAGGGCATTATGAGATTTGACATAAGGGGGGAATTGACTCCAAGATACATGTGATCATTTTAGATCTTATAGTACAATAACGGAGTTGCTTATAAACTAACTTTACCACTAGTGTTATAAGGGGTACATAATGTGTTTTATGTATCTTTATTGCAGAGATATGTGCCAAGTCCTGAACATTACTGGATTTTACACCTTTGGGAGTAAGGGAGAACTAGATCTTCCAAGAACAAGGCTTTTTTCGAATAACTCTACCTTACGTAAAGTTGCCAGAGTACGATTGTATGAAAAAAACTTATTTGTATATAAGAAGGAACAAGTGTTGTGAGGATGCACTATCCCTTACGTGAAGATTCAATGGCAAAGCCACACTGAGGAGAGGCCACTTGGAAGCTTGAGAGAGGAGGCAAGGTCCAAATACACTCACTTGTTTGATAATTGAGGCACGTCTAAATTTCAAGAATGAAATTTTTATAAAAAGAGTAGATTGTAATAAATAGGCCCACACCAAGTAATGTCTCTTAAAGTCCAATCCAAGCCCATTTTATTTCCTCTTCAATAGATGAATCGTGGAAGCCAGTAGAGAAAACAAGGAAAAGAGAAGAAGCTCATCTGTGAATAGGAAAAATAGGAAAAGGAGAAAGAGAGATAAGTTTTCACGCCTAGCCATTTCAGAAGTCCAGACAAGCTAAATCAACTCTATTTTGCAATGCTTGATTAGTACTCAAGCCCATTATTGGTCTAACCAGAACAGTTTTTGGAATTAGGCCATAAATTTGGAGTTATGTAAATTTTGAAATGAGAGACTTGATTGAGGAGTTATTGAGTAGTGAATTTATAAGGAATTGATAGTTTAGGGCATTATGGAGTCATAGGGTTTGACAAAAATTGATAACAACTACGGTTTGATCAAAATTCATGAAGTTTCACGGGCAAGTTAAGCGTATCAGACAAAGATGAACATTCACTATAAACGAGTTTCTTTATTAGTGTGTAGAAGCCTTATTATCAATGATGAAGCCTAGTCTAGTCAAGTCGTTATTAGAGCAATTTATTATTCATATTTTGATAATGTGTTTCAATAAATTTACATAAATACAAGTGTGTCGGTTCGAGTAACCTTTGTAGGTTGATTTTAAGCCTTTTTAGATGAGTAGTTCTATCCCTTTTTTTTTTTTGAATTTCTAAACTCATATATTGAAAGCATAATGGATTAGTTATGCTATGAGTTAAGAAAGGACATTTTTGAATGCATAAAACTTGATTGAGCATTTAGTACCATTCGGCTATTTGAAATGAAAGAAATATCTATTGAAAATAGTTAAAATTGATTACCTATAAATGATTGTGACTTTGAGTATGGTTTACGAAAGATACTCTATTCGATGAATTGAATCGTCAACAATTATATGTTCTGGTTGGAACCTGGTTTTGAGATGATTTCTAATTTTGGGTTCTTAGTTATTGGAGATTGGGGTTTGTGGATTATGCTATAATTAGAACCTATTGAGGGGGGTAACTATGCACACTATTATTAGGGCGTTCTCCTCAACAAGGAGGAAACTTGGTCGACTTTGTCATGGGCGTTAATTGTGACCATAGTAAGATGTTGAGCATTAAATTAGTTGATGGAATAGACTATTCATGATTGAATTAATTAAGATCGATCAATGGAATAAATCAGTAATGATTGATTTGTTATTGTGAATTGATATTATTAATTGATCATGTATGTAAAAATTTTGTGGAAAAATGTAATCTACTTTGGATATTTTACACATATTGTATTCTGAATTTGGGACAGATAAGCTATGAAATCAATTTCTATAGATGCATACAGAATGTTTATTCGGTTTAGAAGAGATTTACTACTCTCTAATCTGCGGTTACTCTTTCCATTAATATTGCCTTTTTTTTTTTTCAAGTTCTTCAATGAGCCGCAAGTTGAAGCAAGCATTTTTAGGTATAAAGTCGATTATGTTTGAGATGGACTTGCGAATTTATTGTCAGATGGAGATATGTGTGTGTGTATCTTATATATATATATATATATATATATATATATATATATATATATATATTTCGATATTAGGTTGAGTTTTGATTGTTCTCTTTGGGTGAATTGGTCATGGGATTTAGCCATCTTCTTGCAGAGGTGAGGGTATTACATAATAATCGTGACAGAAGCAGGATTTTAGGTTAATATAAGCCACAAAAACTTCAATTAAGATATTTTCATGATGGTAATGGTGTTAAAGACATCTTTTGCCATTATCTTCATGGCAAGGAAGCTCATGTGTATGTCGAGTATATTCATGGTGTTGATGATGATGACAACACTGAAGTAGGAGATGGTATAAAACACAGTACTTAGGTTGGTGATGGTTCCATTATATGCGAGGCCTAGGAAGTTACTGATCTACTTCATCAGATGATGAATGTTTGACAAATGTCAATTTCCCAAGTGACAATGATGATGAGGGACTTGCATAGTCAAGGCAAAAACAACGGTATTTTCAAGAAAAAGGATTTTCCATATTTGGTGAGTCGAATGATGTTGAACCAATAAATAGGGGTGCACGAGCTCTAACTAATGGTGAAGAGACTAAATATGAAGAAAGCAAGGGTGGTGATTTTGAGATTGATAGTTTGAGAACTAAGCTTGAAGATGAACATGTTGTGCATACAAGGAAAAGTAAGTTTCTTCATAGGATCCAAGTGCTACTTCTATTGTTTTGAGTGTTGGAATGAAATTTGGTGATGCCAAGAGTTTAAAGAAGCTTTATCAAGTACACCATTGGTGAACAAAGGAGCATTAACTTCACTAGAAATTCAAAGGAATTTGTGAGAGCTCTATGTTCTCAATCGAACTGTTCATGGAAGCTCTACGGCGGATTCATTAGGAAGAATGGGTCGTTCCAGGTTTGGTCATTCGAGGAGAAGCATAGTATTTGACAATAGAAGGTAACGAGTCGTTGGTTCTCTAAGTATTTCTTCAACACTATCAAGGCGATGCTTGATACAAAGAGTTCTCAGTTGAAGACTTTGGTGAAGGAATAGATAGGGATAAATGTCTTAAAGTATCAATGCAAAAGAGCTAAGCAAAGGTGATGAAGACGTTGCTAGGAAAAATTGGCACTCCAGGTGTATTTTTGCCAATTATAAAGGGAATAACTATCCAAAAAGTCCTAAATCTATTGCGCTTTTATTAATTCAATCTTAAACTTTTCATCTTTTGCCAATTGAGTCATATTGGCCAGAAATTGCTGACGTGGACACTAAGCACGGTTAGTGTTGACGAGAAAAATTGTAAATGATATTTTAATAATTTTTCAAAATTTTTGTTAATTTTTTCCTTTTTCTAGTTGCTTTTTCTTAGTGGCCAGCAAGTTGCCAAGCCCTTGCCAGCTGTGGGTGAGGCCTCCAACCCTTGTCAAGCACTAAGAAAAGAAAAACATAGAAAAAAAAAAGAAAAAGAAAAAAAAAATAAAAATAGTATTAAGATATTATTGAAAATTATGCAAGTCAACATCGATCGTGCCACGTAGAATGATTGGCCTCTACGTCACGATTTCTAGCAAACAGGACTCAATTGGCAAAAAGTAAAAATACTTAGAACTGAATTAGTAAAAGTGCAATATGTTTAGGATTTTTGGAAAAGTTTTCTCATTATAAAGAGGAAAATGAATAGTAACCCACACTGGCCAAATACCATACTAGGGAATTCAAACTCAAAATTCAAGTACCCCAATGAAAAACATTCTAAAATTCCTTAATCAACTCAAAGAGGGTGGTCAATCTCGACGAAAATAGGATTTAGGTTCATATAAGCCACAAAAACTTTAGTCAAGATCCTCACAGAAAAATCGCATACGAGAATTTTATGTGACTTTTAGGCACTATGGGTTCCTCGTTCCCAAGTCTTTGGTTGATTGAGAAAATCACCAAAAAAGTTCTAAACTTGTTATAATTATACCAATTCAGTCCTAAAATTTTTGAATTGTGTCAATTCAGTTCATTTGATTGGTCGGCCCTGACGCGGCAAATTTTTAATAACATACAGGGAAAAAAATTATTAAAAAGTAACAAAATATTTAAAAATTCAAAAAAATAATAAAATATTATCAAAACTTTGCCACGTCGGCGTCAGCAGCGCAAATGGATTGAAATGACATAATTACAAAATGTTTAGGATCGAATTGCCAAATACCAAAAAAAAAAAAATTAGGGCTGAATTGACACAATTGCAATATGTTTAGGATTTTTTTAATAATCTTTCCTTGGATTATCCATTTGTCACTATCTCAATTCACGATGGTCTCCATGTGAATTCCATGTGTCAAAAGATGGATTTGGAAGTGCTGATCCCTTTCGGCTCATGCCAGTGGCCTGATGCCATTGTAACAATAATGCGAAAGGGCCACCGATGGCAATTCTGATCCTAGCCCATGTTTTTTTCTTTTTGTCTTATTTGATCGAATCCCATGTTTTTCTTTCACATTCTAGGGAAGTGACCGGGCATGAAACCAACACCCAAAGAGTCTCTCACAAGTGAAATATGAAGGCTTCCAGGACGGAAATGATACGTCGAGAGAACATTTTGGTGCTTGGCCAATGTCTCTTTCAAGCACGCGTCAGTCCCGAAGAGCACGCCACAGGTTAAACCCGATTGGCCATCGCAGGGAAGTGGGAAGACTCGCAACGGTCCTCCGAAGGCAACCCTCGGCCTACTACTGGACACGAGATAGAAAACAATTGAATCCTCGAATTCAATACACATCACAAGAGACTTTGCCTGATCTAAGAGTTCAGATGTGTTGGGCTTCCATGTGTATGGAACCTGAACCTCATGTAAGGACTTAGAAAAAAATGAGATTGAACAATTCTCCTCAATGGTCCAAATCCTCAAATGAGAAGGCATAAAATGGTATTTAAAGAAAACGGGTCATGTTCAGACATCCCAATGGAGGAGTTATACATTAATTGAGATCGATCACATGGGAAGCTATGAAATTGGTTATAGTGCAGTGAATGATATCATTAATTGACCTTGAAGTGTGTAAAAGGTTTTGTTGGAAAGATGCATGATCTACTTTTGATATATTTATACATATCATATTCTAAATTTGGGTGTCTTTGGTGGCTATTAAATTGGAGATTTCATAACCGATTGCGGATTTTAGATTGAATGTTTAAGATATCGGCTTAGAAGAGAATTTCCATTCGCTATTTCCATTCTTTAATTTCCAAGTCTCCGGCTGGTCCACCGGTCAATACGTTCGTCCTCCATGAAAGTGACTGGGCATGAAATGAAATCAACGCACAGCCAAGGAAAAAGTCTCCCATTGCTTCCTGACGGAAAATGATTTCTAGGATAAAATAACATTTTGGTGTTTGGCCAATGTCTTTTTCAAGAATGCACTTGACAACTTAAGATTAAAAATGAAGACGTGACTTTAAAAAAAAATTGTTTGAACAGGTCAGTCCCAAAAAGAAGTCCCCGGGCTAAACCCGATTGGCCATCACAGGGAAGTGGAAGACTCGCACCAATCCTACGGAGGCGACCCTCAGCCTACCACTTGACACAATATATAGAAAACATTGGAATCGCCAAATTCAATGGACCTCATGAGAGATTTTGTCGGAGCTCGGATGTGTTGGGTTTACATGTGAGCGGAATTTGAACCCCACGCAAGAACTTAGAAACAACGAGATTGAACAATTCTACTCAATGGTCCAAATCCACAAATGAGAAGGCCTGAAATGGTATTTAAACAAAACGGGTCATGTTCAGAGATCTCTAAAGAGTTCACATTATTTTGACTCCGTTTGTTTCGCGAAAAATGAAGTGTTTCTAGAAAATATTTTTTAGAAAATTGTTTTCTAGGAAAATAGCGATATTTTTCGATGTTTGGCTAAAACATAAAAACGATTAGAAAATGTTTTTCACCGTTTGATAAGAAAAATCAATTTCCATCTCACATAATTTTTAATTATTTTTTTTTTTTTTAAAATTTTGAATTTTGAATTTTCTATTTCTTTTTAATTTTTAATTTTTTTTCTGTTCCTGCCTCCTCCTTCCTTTCTACGCCGCTGCTTCTTTCTCCGTCACTCCTTCCTCAGCCCGGCCATCGACCATGACGCAGGCCGGCGAGCTCGAGGCTCGGCCGGTCCCGGCGAGTCCCGAGCTCGGCCTCGATCGAAGCCGGCCAGCGAGCGGCCACGGCTGGCGAGCAAGGAAGTTGAAGGCGTCGAGGAACAGCTCCACCGGCACATGCTCGTGGTGGTGGGCGAGTGCGCGAGGGTCGGCTGAGCTCGAGAACAGCGAGGCAAGCCTCAGCCTCGCCAGATCTGACGAGATCGTGGCTCGCCATGGAGATGAAGATCCCAGATCTCAGAGGCAGAATACTGGACTTCGCCGTTCTCTGCACGAATGCTCTTTCCATGGTGAAGATCCTAGATGGCAGCCCCAGCAAGGATGGAGGAGAGAGAACGAGGAGAGATGAAAGAGAAGTGAATTGAGGAGAGAGAGAACGTGGATTGAGGAGAGAGAAAGGAACATTCTCCCCATTTCAGAAAGTTACCGTGAGAGAGAAGCCTGACGTAAAGGAAAAAATGATTTTCATTTCTCAAAAAAATATCATTTTTTTCAGTTTTACAATTTTTTTTTCTATCGATCAAAAATATTTTTCATTGGTCACTCATTTTGCGTCTTCCAAATACTGAAAATTAGCGAAAATATATTTCGAAAAAATATTTTCTGTTTGAGAAACAAACGGAGCCTTTCTCAGCAAGTTTTGTCAGTCAAACGTAAGACACCTTAGCCACCGAGAAGAGAAAAAGAGGGACCTACACTGTGCCTGTCTCTATTGAAGTCTCTGTTGAGGTTGAATTCTCTGCGTCTGGTCTGCCGCGAGAAGATAAAAAAAAAAGGAGAGAAGACGACTTTTTTGCATTTGGAATCTGAGCTCTATAAAGCATACCCACCAGCTGATTCTTCACACCACAAGCCTGTGTACTTAGAAACTCCATTTCACAGCACAGACACTCCCTCCCCCTCTCCCTATCTCTCCTGTTATGGCTGCTCCAGTTTTCTTTCTCCTCCTATTGGCATTCCTGTTCACAACAGCAACTTCCCAAGCACAGAAAAACATCAGCCTCTCCGACACCCTCACGCCCACCTCCAAACCCTCGTGGCTCTCATCTTCCGGCGTCTTTGCGTTTGGATTCTACAAGAGAGGCGACGGTTATTACGTGGGAGTCTTCCTTCCGGGGACTCCCAACAAAACGGTGGTCTGGACTTACAACCGAGATGACCCTCCGCTTCCAAGCAATTCCACTTTGCGTTTCGACGGCAGTGGCAGACTCGTCCTGCAGTCCGCACAAGCACAGGATACATACGTCGCCAGTCCCAGCGGTACGACCGCTTCGGCTTCAATGCTCGATTCGGGTAACTTCGTTCTTTACAACTCTAACCAGGACGTCATATGGCAGAGCTTCGACACACCAACAGATACCATTTTAGGTGGTCAACGTCTATTGGCATCACAGGAGTTACATTCAAGTGCTTCGGTCACTGATCCATCCACGGGTCTCTTTCTCGCCATCATGCAGTTAGATGGAGTTCTGGCGTTATATCCCAACGGTACTCCATTCACTGCCGCGTATGGTTACTGGGATTCCCAGACACCTAATAATGGTGAGAATGTGACGCTGCATCTTGAGGATGATGGGTTTCTCTACCTATTGAAACCCCGGGTGTATACCTCAAGAACTTCACAAGCCAAGGACGTTCTAAAGAAGATATGATCTATCGTGCGACGATCGACCCAGATGGGCTTCTTTGGCTATACTCATACAACATCACCAGGAAGGACGGTTGGTCAGGTGTATGGCCAGCCACGACGGATAGATGCAGCCCCAAGGGCATATGCGGGTTTAACATGTTTTGTGCGAATATGGATCTGAATCCTCAGTGCCTGTGTCTTCCAGGATTCGCACCTGTGAGGGATGGCGACGGCACTGCAGGGTGTGAGAGGAACTTCACTGCAGAAAGCTGCAAGACAGTGGACTCCTCGTCCAGCTACAACATTCAACCTGTTCCTAACACCATATGGGAGGACGCAACGTATTCCACTCTAACATCATTGACCAGTGAAGGATGTGTAGCAGCATGTTGGCAGGATTGCAATTGCGAGGCTGTCACATACAGCGGCCTGTCCTGCAGCAAGCAGAAGCTTCCTCTAAGATTCGGTAGGAGAGTCGTTGGCGGGAACTCAAACTCGCTACTTTACGTCAAGGTAGGTGTTGCTCAATCTGGTGAAGATGGAAGGAACGGCACTGTGCGAAAGGAAAAGGATAAGCATGCTCGGAGAGACATTCTGGTTGCGGTTGCATCATCTATTGCTTTTGCAATACTGATGTTGGCGGTGTCTGCGATTATTGTTCACAAAAATCGTGTCTGGGTTTACAAAATGCTTCCAAAGGAGGGATTTCTCAAAACAATTGAAGATGTTGCTCCTAGGTTGTTTTCTTTCGAAGACCTGAAAAAAGTGACTGGAAACTTTTCGGAAGAGATTGGCAAAGGATCGTTCGGAACAGTCTACAAAGGCACCCTGATGAAGAATCTGCACAGTAGCGAAGTCGTAGCCGTTAAAAAACTAGAGAAGATCTCATCTGAGGGGGAATATGAGTTCCAAGCTGAGGTGAAAACTATCGGAAAGACTCATCACCGGAATCTGGTCCGACTCCTAGGTTATTGTCATGATGGACCAAATAGGCTCTTGGTGTATGAGTACATGAGCAATGGGTCGCTTGCCGATCTACTCTTCAAACCGGGAAAGCAAGCCAATTGGGATGTGAAAATCAGATTAGCTCTTCATATTGCCAGAGGCCTCCTTTATCTGCATGAAGAGTGCGCGACCCAGATCATTCATTGTGATATAAAGCCTCAGAACATATTGATAGACGACAACATGCAAGCAAAGATTTCTGATTTTGGGCTGTCGAAGCTGCTGAAGCCAGATCAGACCAACACCACAACAGGGATAAGAGGTACAAAGGGGTACGTTGCGCCGGAGTGGCACAAGAACATGCGGGTGACGGTGAAAGCAGACATTTACAGCTTTGGAGTCATGCTGCTGGAGATCATCTGTGGCCGAAGGAGTGTGGATTGGAGCCTTCCTGAGGAGGAAGCCGTTCTCGAGGAATGGGTTTACTCTTGCTTCCAGGCTGGCGAGCTGGATAAACTGGTGGATTATCAAACTATAGACAAGAAACAATTGGACAGGATGGTTAAAGTCGCCCTTTGGTGTATCCTAGAGGAGCCATCGCTTCGTCCTTCGATGAGAAAGGTGCTGCTGATGCTTGAAGGCACGGTCGACGTTCCAATCCCTCCTTGTCCTACTTCCTTCCTCAGTGTCATCTAAATTTTCTTAGTAACTGCACTTCATCACCACCAAAAGCTGCTTGGGTCAGAAATGAATCGAGTTATTTATGCTATAGGCATTTCCAGTGTTTCTAGGTTCATACATTAACGCGCATTGTCTGTTTATCGTTTCAATAAAAATATGTTCCCTGTTTGGTCCTATAAAGTTCTTTCTTCTTGTAGCAAGCACAGCAACTTTGAGTTTATTTCAACAATGCCTTGCTTTCCTGTGGTGGCAGAGTTTGTCATTCTGGTCCTGTTAGCTGCCCATAGTATGCGTATATGGGGAGAGGAGACAGCAATGTTTCGCCTATGGAGAAATGGTCCATGTAAATGTTTGACGCTGTTCTGACCGATCGGCTGACATCATGTGAATAATCAACAGAATTTTTGCCCTCCTAAACAGGATTTGCGCATGTTTTCTGTGTTAAATATATGAGATCGAAAAGAGTTAGCTTTTTGTATACTTAGAGAGAATGTCAGACATTTCTAGTATGATAATTGCGTTGAGAATCAAACTAAAATTTGATACAAGAAAGGGTACTACTTCTCACTCCTTTTCATTGTTCTCCTCGACTAATGCCATTTCACATCTCAGAATGAAGATCAAATATCAGTTCATCAACAAAACATAGACATTTTCATTCTTTGATAAGTACCAAACACAAGAATTAAGTGTGTTCCTTTACCAAAAAAAAAAAAAAGAATTAAGTGTGTTCTGTCAAATTACTACCGAGAAGACCCAAAGAGGTTCTCTTTTTTCCATGTAGCATCTTTGCTTTTTGTGCTTAATTGCTCTTCAAAATTAGGAATTCCAGGTTGTTTCCACTATCTTTCTAATTGGGCATAGCCGAGACCTGTTATGGCCACTTCACATTTGTTTTTCATCCCATGGTACTCATGTTCCCAACAGTAACTTCGCAAAACTAGACCCCGAAAAGCCTTGGCGCTTCTCTCACGCCCACCACCAATTCCTCACGGCCCTCACCTTCCGGTCTCTTTTCATTTGGATTCTACCAGAGGCAATGGCTAGTCAGTAGGAATTTTCCTTGCAGGAGCTAAAGCCGTGGTCCGGACTGCCCGACCGAGCCAGTCCCTCCAGTTTTAACCAATTCCACACTGCGTTTTACTATAGCTGGGAGGCTGGTTCTGCAGTCAACGGGCTTATAATACTCCTAGAGGCGTTGCATCATGTTCTGGAGGGAGCGCACGGCAGAAACCGACTTTTCTTTGGTGGGAGATCGCCAAACGAGAGTCCAAGTACGAGCCTATCAACATAACTAGTTGGATACACTTTTACTCAAAAGGTTAAGCCAATGAGTAACTGGCAAATTTAGATATATAAATGGTTCATATCATACTAATTCTTCAATGTGAGAAACTACCAAACTAAGATTGGTGGTATTGAAAGCTTGTCAAATGTATTCATAACTAATAATAATCAAGTTGATAATTATAGGAGCTTATCTCAGAAATTAGTAAACTATGATTTTTTGTTAGGACAAAAGTTATTTTAGTACTAGTTGAGACGACGGCATTCCTCTGCAGTTCCGGCGCCGCATAGCCTCTTGTAACTCTGACTTTAGTTTTAGTGACGGTTTGATTTGGCATTAAGAGCTTCGCTAGGCCAAAATCTGAGATTTTTGCAGTCCGAGATTCATCCATGAGGATAGTTTGTGTCGTGATGTCATTGAATTATTTGGAGCTCAAGCTCTGGTGCAAATAATAGGATTAGGATTCCTCTTGCTACATCCAACGCAATTCTCACTCTTTCGCTCCAACGAGGCCGCTCCCTTTCAGCATCAAATAGGAGATCCGCTGCTGAATCCATGGGAAGGCAAGAGACAATCTGAGTAATCCGTTCCCCATATATTGGAATACAAGAAACTTCCTCAAAGTCTATCATGCCCCGAAATCATCAAAGATGGAGATATGACACGGCTATCCTTCCAGCCGAAGAATGCAGCTTGAAACACAAACCTAAACTCAAAGTATAAATTTCTGACTATCTCAACTGTACTCATATCCAAACGACAACTAAACAACAACTACCACAGTTCCAGTCGATATTGCTTTCATTTCATTAGCTACTAGATGAAGAACCTGAAAAGGATTAGAAGGAATGGGGTAAGCAACCATAGCTCAATGAGTAGTATATCTATTCTAAGGAAATTGAATACCCACTAAGCATATTTACAAAACTATAACGAAACTCAATAGTACCAAATCCGATTAATAATATACATCCCAATTCAAACATAAGTTATTTCCTTCTAGCAGAAAATCGTACGCATACCGTCCAAATGAACAATGAAGTATGCGGTCACATGAATAGTAAAATGCTAAAATACTCATTATTTCAAATACCACAGTTCGTACGTACGATACCAAAAGTCGGTCACATCTTTACACAAAACTTTATATCCATCAGAAATCCTCATCTAGATCAACAACATGGAATCACCTATCAATGGTCATTTTTCGTTGATCAATCTCGTATCAAATCAAATGACAATGGTCAATTCCATCAACTAATCTCAAATCACATGTCAATGGTTTATTCTATTGACCAAACTCATATCACATCACATCTTAAAGCTCTAGACGTGGCTCCCACGAGAGTCACATAATCATACAACACTTAGCTCTTGAGTAGTGCAAGGCCCTAGAGGTGGCTCTCGTGAGACTCACATTACCATGCAGTGCTTAGCCCTTGACCAACATCAATTGTACAAGGCTCTAGAGGTGGCTCACACAAGACTCGCATCACCATGTAGCACTTAGCACTTGACCAGTCCGTATCACAATTGATTTCACAAACCCAAAATATATAACCTTTCTCAACTTTCTTCCTCAAATAGAATATATATATTTCATGAGATATTTCCTACACCATTTCGGAATCCACTTCATAAAACTCGTCACATTTCGAGACGACTAAAAACGTATTTCAAATAATTCACAATTAACTAAAAGTAGTAAATGTTCGAAATTATGCATCACATATGATATGAACATCAATTTTGCTTTTTAGCCAAATTACACTTTGCATATATTATGCCTCATACTTTTCGTTTTCAAAATATGAGCTTACAAAATCAAAGAAGAGTTAGTACCACTCACCTGAGAACGCCTACTATCAACAAGAAAGATTACTCAAACCGTCAATCTCGCAATCCCGGCGTCGGAAAATCGGAGTTGAATCAACTTGGCAAGGCGTCCGGGCCGTGTACGCCTCCCTTTCTTCTTCTTCTTTTTCTTTTTCTTTTTTATTTTCTCTTTTCTCGGGCATGAGTTTCTCTCTCCCCGTAACTTTTCTTTCCCCCTTTGTAACTGCACATCCACCTTATCCTTCCTTTTTTAATTATTTTAATTTTAGATGGGTCCCACCACCTTTGACTAAGTTATAAAAAAAAAAAAAACAATTCTTGCAAACTCTCCATGCAAGAGCCGAGCAATTGGAATATGTTTTCGTGATGACTAGTTGACGACGACTGATTGCGGCCATTTTAGTCATTCTCTTGATTATCCCTTTGTACACCGCCCTGAAAGAGTTCAAAACCTCTTTGCTTTAGTGCTAGTTTCCTCCGTCAGATTCCACAACTTCATTGACCCCTCATCGGCATTTTCTGGAAGTCGATGACTGTGGGGATCATCCAAGATGTAAACCAGAGAAGCAGGGAGAGAGTTAAATTTGATCGTACTTTTCGAGTCTCTCTAGTCATACGTTAATCACTATTATCATTTGTCGTTTCATTATTGGGAGGAGTGTACCGAAAGAGAGTTTCCATCAGCAAGTCCTCCTACAAAGTTTGCACGTGAAATTGTTAAAAGTGAGATCAGATGTGATATAGGAATCATCATTGTCTTTCACTCCCATCCATCTCTCAATACTCACCCTGATTTAATAGTAACCCTCCCTGGCCAATACCATGCTAGGGAGTTCATACTCAAAATTCAAGTACCCGAATGAAAAATCATTATAAAAATTCCTTCCTCAACCCTAAGAGGATGATCAATTTTGACGAAACCAGGATTTAGGTTGAGATAAGAAACATGAAATACATTGGTTAAAATTTCCATAGAAAAATCATACACGGGAATTTTTTGCAACGCAACTTTCGGGCACGACGGGCTAATTGAGAGGGTGCCAATCAATTTCAACTCAAGCTATTTTAATAATCTTGCCAAAGGCCAACAGATAGCAATTCTAATCCTAACCCCCGTTATTGCTCTGACTTTCTAGGAATGTGACTCGGCATGAAACCAACACATGACCAATGATAGAGCCTCACCAAATAAAATATTAAGTCCTTCCAGATGAACATCATTTCTCTTGGATCATATCTTGGTGTTTGGCCAACCTTCCTTTCAAGCAAGCACTGATAACTTTGAAAAACGAAGAAGAAGAAGAAGAAGACGACTTGACTCAGAAAACTGGCTTGAATGGAGCCCTCCCCAAGCTAAACCCGATTGCCCGTCACCGGGAAGTGGAAGACTCGCACCGGTCCTAGGAGGTACTTGACACGAGATAGGAGACAGTCGAGTTCCTGGACTCGTTAGACTTCGAAACAGATTCATCCACACTAGAAGTTCAGATGTGTTGGGCCCATGTGTGAACCGAACCCAAAGCTTGTCGATTGAACAGGTTTCCTTCCATGGTCCAAATTAACAAATGGGTAAGCATGAAATGGTATTCAAACAAGCGGGTCATGTTCTGGGATCCCTTAAGAGTTCTTCGCATCGTTTCATCGGCAAGTTCAATCAATCAATCCGAACACGCGGCCATGAGAAGAGAAAAGAAGAGGAACTAAATTGTGCCTTTTCTTTGTTGAAGTGGAATTATTTTCTTAAGAGTCAATTCTCGGCAGAAGGACACTTATAGTGCCAAAAATTATGTACGGAAATCACTTTGGTGCTAAAAATTTCAATCGGATTACTTTGGTAGCAAGTTTTTGAAAAAATGATCATTTTAGTGCCAAGTCCGATTTGGTCCAATCTGACGTGGCCTTATTTTTATTAGTATATGATGTTGACGTGGCTCACTGGAGATCCACAATGACAATTTTTTAAAATTAAATTTTTTTATTCAAAATAATTTGAAAAATAACCTATAAAATTAAAAAAAAAACTAAAAAAAGAAGAAGAATGGGAAAGCACAGGCAGCGAGAGTTGCTGCAACCCTCGTCGCCGCCGCCCCACCATCTCCGGCAACGGCCGGAGAGGGTGGAGGATGGCCCAGCGGGGGTCGTCGAGCCCCGACCAGGGGCTAGCGACCCCCACCGGCCAGTGGCGGCTCTCAGCCAAACGTGGGCAAGGGCTGCCACCCTCGCCCTGATCTGGGTGAGGGCTTATAGGCCCTCACCTGCTATCGGTGGGGGTCGCTGGCTCCTGGCCAAGGCTCGGTGACCCTTGGCTGGGCCATCCCCTACCCTCGCCAGCCATTGCTAGTGATGGTGGGGCGGTGGTGGCGGCGAGGGTTATAGCAACCCTTGCCGTTTGTTATCCTCCTTCTCCATTTTTTTTTCTATTTTTTTTTTTACATTTTAAGCTTTATTTTTATTTAAAATTTTATTTTAAATGAATTCAAATTTTAGCTAATTTTTAAATTTGAA
>JAGVVM010006429.1:0-26180 GCA_019149425.1 Psidium friedrichsthalianum
AATTGTCCCTCGAAAATTACCTGAAATTCCTCAGAAATTGTGGAAAATAAGGAATGACCACATTCAACTGGTCTGACCTTTTTCACTTTTCGATCCTTTAGAAAATGACCATTTGATACCCTTTCTCTAGTCAGTCTGATCCAAACCTTTGCCGTTCCCAATGATGTTTCATGAAATTGGTACCGAAAGGGCGTTAGAGTAACTTAACGTAACCATGTCCCCGAACTCATAATCTCTGGTTCGCAAGGAATAAAGTATTTCTCCCGATCTTTTATTTGGGTGTCTAATCAGCCTACCATAAAAAGTGATTAGTGGCGACTCAAATCTTAAAATCACTTAAAACAAAAATCAAAGTTGGCGATTCGTAGGGCCTGGTAGGGCCCACGTTAGGTCAGTTTAATATAATTATTACCTAATAATCCGTTCACTCGAATTGAATGCTAAAAAAAATTTCTTTCGGGTCGCGACACTTGGACTTGTAGCTTGGCCGAGTCCCAACCTACCCACGATGACCAGCTTCCTGCCCTCATTATCGCAACTGGTAGAATAAGGGGGAGCTCAGTACCTAGGGACCGAGTTGAGGCAACTCCTAGTGTCCGCTCGATCTAGTCGAACACAATGATGGTGTAGACGGGAGAAGTCGATGGGCGTCGCCCGATACCTAGGTCCTAAGTGAGCTTCCCCTATTCTGCCAAGTTGTGAGCTGTGAGGGCAGGAATGTTATCATGGGCAGTTGGGACCTGGCAAGCTACGACCTAGTGATAAACTTGTTCCTCTACGACTTTTCATCATGACGGTAGAGGTGGTGTGCAACCGATGCCATCGAGCGATCGTTCTTCGCGATCAAGTCGCACTAGCCCAAATCTGCATGGCAAGGGCCACGACGAGACAAGAACGTGCTGAGGATGGCGTGGGCCTGCTGTTGACACTTGATTTTTAGCCATTTTATTTTTAGAAAATTTTTAGAATCCATAAAAAATTCAGAAAATTGAAAAAATCAGCTTTGGGGACCTTGATCTGGCTTAGGATCCAATTTTTGAGTAAAAAATAATTTTTCATATTTCGGTATTTTTTTGGCATTTATTTTCAAAATTCATAAAAAAAATCAAGAAAAATGAGAAAATTACAAAATCAACTTTGAAAGCCCTAGCTTAGCCTAAGGAAACCAATTTTGAACAAAAAATAATTTTCCTTTTTTTTGCATTTTTTTAATATTTTTTAGAAAATAGAAAATACAAAAAAAATCAATAAAAAATAGCATTCGTGGCCAAAAAATACAAAAAAATAGTCAATATTTTCTTTCATTTTTCTCTTCATTTGGCGCCAAGAATTTGAAAAAATTAATCTGGAAATAGGTTTTCTTTGTTTAATCACATTCCAAATTAATGAAAAAATTCTAGAAATTTCATTTTAATTCTATATTTTCAATTTTTACATTTTTGGAGTCATGTCACTCCCCTCTATTTTTCAAAATTAAAATCAAGCCCAAAATTCAATGAATTCCCATTTCGCTAAAAAGGACAAAATGCAATTTTCAATTTTCAATTTAGTCCTTAAAATGCTTAAAATGCAATTAAAAATTTCTAGGGACTGAATTGAAAATCAGCCCGTCACCCCACCCCTAGATTTTGATCTTCTGAATCCATTGGTGGCAATCAATTTTTGCAAAAAGGTCATTAAGGGTTGAATTTTGCGAAATGGATACTCGGGTCAAATTTGGAAATTGGGTTTTTGGCACTAATCCATGGATAATTCTACAGGAAGATTCATTTCCTAACAGATTTGGTGTCCCTAAATCCAATTTTGAGGTTTAATTAAGAAATTACGAAGATTTTAGGGGTCAATTGAACATTTTTTGAACTGGCGGGTCTATCGGGTCGGATTAGATCCGACCCGCCACTGTTCATCATCTTCCCAAAAATAATCGGGCGCAAACAGACTTGGGGATTTCTGGGCAAGTATAAAGGGGAGATTCTGGGTCAGTTGTGGGGACACAAACCGAGAGAGAGAGGGAGGTCACAGAGAGAGAGAGAGGGACCGAGAGAGAGAGAGAGAGAGAGAGAGAGAGAGAGAGAGAGAGAGAGAGAAAGGGAGGTTCTGGATTTTCGTCGCCGGAGGAGGAGACCGAAGTATCTCCAAGGCTGATTCGCCACTGTTCCGGTCACGCCACGGCTCATTGTTGATCCTCCAAGCATCGCGAGACCTCAGGGAACGCGTGGAGCTCCTTCGTTCACGCAGGTAACTCCTGGAACTATAAACGCCATTGTTGCTCGATCCAAGCTCCATCATGGCGGGTTCCATTTCTGTCACTTGTTCTGTGCGATTTTGATGCAAATCATTCCCCTGCTTATGCTGGTCCTCTCCATGCCTTCTTTTTGCATTTCTATCGCATGAAACCTCGAGTCGATCATCCACCTCGCTCGAATTTGTTTCAAACCGGTGAGGCCACTTCGCGAGGTTTTCGACTTCCATTTTTGGTCAAGTAAGTTTCCTAACTCCCTGTTGAGTATGCTCGTCGACTCTCTTGACTTGAATACCGAGGATAGTAGAAGTTGCAGATTTGTCGCCGGAGTTGATTTCTGGTTAGTATGGGTTAAGCTCGTTCAAATGGTCTTAGAAGATGTTACGACCTAAAAATCGCTCACAATACGTTCTGGAGTTTGTAAACGCGTGATAGGGTGTGTTTGGGGAGTTTTCGGTGACTCGTATGGCTCGGTTTTGCTTCTCCGGCGAAGCTCCGGCGATGTCGCCGACGACCGGAGATGTTCCGGTCATCTTCTCCGTGAAGACGTTGATCGGTCAAAGGAAGTTAACCAGGTCAACGTCTAGGTGGCGCTGACGTTGCGCCGCGTGGCAGTCCACGTCAGCTCGATGGTTACAACCATCTTAACAGAATAACAAAACCTAGATCTAATGGTCAAGATTAAACCACGTGGCAGGATCTAGAGTTTTAGGATTAAAAATTATTCTAATTTGAATTTTTATAATCATTTTAGAAAAATAAAATAACGGACGGTGGAGATTAAGTCGTGGAGTTGATCATGACCGTAGAATTAGTATGGGAGATGAGCGGCTGAGATAGAGACACGTGGAGACTCAATAGACCGTAGGATCGAAAATGAGCGGGGAAAATAAAATAGAATAAAAAAATTCTGAAATTCGAAATTTCAAAAAAATTTACCAAAACTACGTCGTATTTGGCATGGGTTAGTTGGTCTTGAGGTTTTTCGGGCCGGGTTTGACTGTGGGCCGGGTCCATTTGATCCGGTCCGTATGACAAATGATAAATAAAATAAAAAACAATAAAAAAATAAAAATCGGGAAATCAATAAAAAAATTTAGAAAATAGAAAATTAATAGAAACTAAAACTGTGCCGTTTTGTCCCGGGTTGGTTTAGGTTTTGGGCCTTCAGGTCATGGGCCGGGTGACCCGACCCGGTCCGGAAATAAAAAATAATAATAATAATAATAATAATAATAATAATAAAACGATAATAGAATAATAATAATAATAATAATAATAATAATAATAAAAAACAAAACAAACAAAACAAAATAAAATAATAAATAAATAAGTAAATAAAAATAAAAACCGAAAAGAAAATATAACAATAAAATATATAGAATAATAAATAGTGATACATAATAAATAAATAAAGTAAATAAATATTAATAAAAATAAATGATAAAATATATATAATAAAAATAAAATAAAAATCCTAAAAATAATAAATAATAAAAATAAAAAAATGTAAAAAATAAAATAAATGATAATAAAAATAAAAATAAATAAAGAAAGAGAGTTTAAATAATTAAGAAAATTCATGAATTGTAGAAAAATAGAAAAGATAGTGATAAAAAATCATAGAAATTTTAGAAAAATTGAAAAATTTGTTAGAAAAATATAGAAAATGTTTGAAAAATAGGAAAATGCGGATAATCAAAAATAAAAATCCCAGAAGATACAAAAAATGTTCCAAAAATAGGAAAGCCCTTAGAAAGTCTTAGAAAATTCTAAAAAATATCAAGAAAAACCCAGAAAAATTTTCAAAATTCGTGAAAGTTAGGGAAAAGCCACATTCAACTGGTTTGACCTAATTTCACATTTTAGGACTCCCGAGCCTCCCAAAATGACCATTTTGCCCCTCTGGTCAATCTGACCCAAATCATTCCAAATCATTCCTGAACCTAATTGGTGTGTTTTCTAACCTTCCTAAGACTCCCCTAAGCCTGCTTTGACTGGTTTTGATGTGATTTCTCTATGAATTGATTCCTTGATTGCGCATTTATTTCTATGATTGTGATTGACAGGATAGATACTCCCATTTGCATGAACCCCTTAGACTTTTAAAGCCTACCCTACTCAATCTCGCCTGCATGAACTCTTTAGAATAGGAAACCACTCAACATAGGTATCGAAAGGGCGTCGATAGTAATATCGGCGTAACTAAGTCCCCGATCCAATCTCTGGTTTTCGCAAAATCGAACGATTTCTCCCAATCGCTCGATAGGATTTCAATCATACCCTCCAAGAAATGATTAGTGGCGACTCCGATGGCATGCACACTGATCACATGTCACCCGACCACACTAAGGTCGACCCCGATTTAAATCTTTCCTGACGCGATTTGGTATGGGCCTGGGAGGACCCGAGCTAAGCCCAGATTTTCCTCTCAAATGGGCCTAGCAATCCATTAGCCCTCATCCCCTCTCCGAGGGAGGGTCGCGACACCTACAACACGTGGAAGAACAAGTGGACTATGTGTGCCTCAGATGACTTAGAAGCGGGATGAGTGTGAGGGGATCGTCGTGGGCGACGAGTTCTAGGTGGTGAGCGGTATGGCATAAATAGCTAGTGGGAGTTCAAGGCACCGCCGAGGCCTACGCTAGTGGCGAGGATGATGGCAAGTTTGTTGGTGTGCGCCTTGGGGGTTGTATTCTCTTGGGATTTCTCGGCGAATTGGTGATGGGAATCCATGGCTGGAGTGTCACTAAGGAAGGAGATGAGAATAGGCGTAAAATTGAGGATGGGAAAGGAGTGGATGAGAGATGGGAAAGGAGTAGGTGAAATTTGAGGACGAAAATTGAAATTTAATTCAATAATAATAATAATAATAACCAAAACCCGGCCGACTTGACCTAACCCATACTCAAACATCTTGGACGTATACGACTTAGGTATCGAGTAGGGCCAAGTCAAGCCTATATGAGACCCAACCCATTAACACGCCTATGATACTGTAACTGAAATAGTACCAAGATCTGACCCGAAAATTCCCTAAATGTTTGGGCTAGACCAGGCCGAGCTTTGACAACCCTAATGGCATGTGTCATCTAGTGCTGATTAAGTTGTAACTTAACCTTGAATCGTTTCGCGGAAAAATAAAATGTTTTTGAAAAATATTTGTTAGAAAGTCATTTATCAGCCCCGAATCCGGCGAGCCACGCGACATCCCTACCTTGGGCAATCGATTGGTTAAACAACATAACGCGACAACCCATGATATTTGTTGCCAACCAACCGATTCTCAAAAGTTCCTGTGCTAGCGGAAACGAACCACACTCTTACATACATAGAATGGGGAATAGAGAAGAGACACAGCATACCTAATATCAAACACACTTTTATACATAGAACAAACCAAGATTTACAATATACAACCTGTCGACCTCTCAACTTAAATTGGATCTGGTCATACCAAACCTTCCTCTATGCAAGAACTATAATAAAAAAAAATGGGGAAACATGACTATATCTAGTCATTATCCGCTTCTCCTCATGCTCAGTTCCATCGATCTCTACTGAGGTCCCATGCTCAATTAGCGGGTCACTCATATTCAGGTTCAGGGGTTTTAAAAATATGAGAAACTAACCACCGTAAGAACATATCTCAGTAAGCTCACCTCCAATCTCACTCAGGATATTATATATCTTAGATCCAACTCTAACATGCTTTCCTAGACGCTCAGGTCATAGAAACAAAAACAAGGCAAACAAGACATGGCTCATTATCAAAATAATCCGGCAGCCAATAATTCATATCTACATAGAGATCAACAATAAAATGCGTGCAATGCACATGCCGTGCTCAAATTCCAGTCTCGACTCTCTAGCTAACTTGACTCGCGTTAAACGCATCAGATCCGACTCGTGTATCGTACGTATCAAGTCCGTGCCTCAACTCACGTTGAATTACACACTTCAAGTTGGCACCCTTATTTCTCCAATTTTCTCGAGTTAAACGCATCAGAGCCGTCCTCCACCCCATGTCATATAGGCACATCAAGGCAATCTTCACTGCTCGATATCCGCCATTTCACAATAATATATATATATATATATATATATATATATATATATATATATATATGCCAGCATGCAAAATCCATTGCACAAAATATTTAGGCAGGCATGTTCGGAGCGAAAAAAACAATGCAATTGCAACCAAGCATAATTCACAACAATGCAGTCCAAGCCATCTTAAATATAGATTCAACTATATTAATTCCATGACTAGACACAATGTCTAAGTCAATCACTTGTCCATTGCTTACAATTTTGCAAAATTGCCTAATTTGCATTTTTACATTAATATATGCATTTTAGGCCCACGATATTTTAATAATTGACCTAAATACACAAATGGACAACGCGTGAACAGTATTCTAGGCTTATGAACAGTATTCAGGTGTCGTGAACAGTATTACAGAAAACCGCTCGTGCCCGGTTTCCACCAAAACGTACCAAAATCTCATTTTTCAGTATTCAAACCTTACCGGACCATCATCGACACCCATGGATAGCCTAAACTCAATATGAACAGTATCACATCAGGCATGAACAATACACAAAGTATGCGCACAGAATCGATTTTCACAAAAATCGCCAAATCGGTAAATTTTTCTATACCGATCTACCTCGGATCGCACCCTAGAGTCTATCCAAGAATCATCTAACATTCTACTCAAGGTTTAGGGGGTCGGCTTACTAGAAAATTGAGCAAAGAAGCCCCAAACCAAACTGGAGCAAAGGCGGCTTCAAAAAGACAGCATAAGATAACAACGCGCAGGGTTGGTTCAAAATGAAATTTTCGATGATTTAGAACTCATCTATGGATGATTCTTGCATCAAAATGTCAAGGAAAGAAAGATGAAGAAACTCAAAGTTGGCTAGAAATTCAACCGATGAGATGACGACTACAAAAATGGTGAAAAACTGACAGAACCGCAACTTGAAAAATAGCCTGTATAGGGTCCGATTTTGCTTCTGTTTAAGGGTATTTTGGGGCTGATTTTTGAGCTGATTTTGATGGAGAACTACTAGAGAGATAGATGAAGATGTAGGTGGAATGGTGGCTCGAGGTGGTGGCATTTGGATGGTGAAATGGTGGCAAAATGAACGGCGGTTTTTCGGCGGCCAAAAACCAAGAGAGGAAATGAGAGAGGGGGAGGGCCACAAAATTTTTTTGAGATCAAGAGAGAGAATGGGCCGTTGAAATTGAAGAAGAGAGAGAGAGAGAGAGAGAGAGAGAGAGAGAGAGAGAGAATATCTCAAAAAGTGAATTATTAATTTTCAGTATTCAATGCACTATTCACTAATTGACCACGCTATTCACGGTTTGACTAGTCAAAAGTTTGACTGATGGTGATTGATAATCGATTGACGCGATTGATTTGACATCTAACGAGATATTTCTTGGGATTCATGCAAATCAGGACTGATCGAGCTCAAACTGGACTGATCGAGGCTCAAGCGTGAACAAAATCGGACACAAAATTACTTCGGATTAAATTTCTAATCTTACTAAAATTACTACCACCACAAATCTAGGGAGTCTAAAGCAAACCGTGGAGAAACGGTCATTTTCAATTTACTACCTTTCTTCTAGGCACTCTAGAATCAATCGACCAATTTCTGAGCCTTTTGAGGCGATGTCCAATTTTAGCCATAGCGATGCTCGTGAAAATCGATTATCCCTGCTCACTTTTCCTTATCTAATATATTCAGATTTCCAATCCCCTTTTCAATTCGATAATTCGTCGTTTAATTATTGTCTCTTAATCCTCAAAAATTCAATATCATTTATCTTACAGACGACCGAAAATCGGGATGTCGCACATTTTTTAAAAAAATAATAATATTTTTAGGTATTCAACTGAACATGAAAATGAATTGGCAAATATTTTCCTTCATTCGATAAGGAAAATCAATTTCATCCGTGGATTCCTTTTAATAACGTTCTATCATTAGGTTTTATTTTATATTTTTATAAAAAGTTGAATTTTTAATTGATTTTATCTTTTATCTTTCTTTTATATATATTTTTTTAAATTTTCCCTTCTCCTTCGATCGATCGCCAACCATGGAGATGTCGGCGATCAGCTGCAGGCAAGGCTTGAGCTTGCCATATTTTAGCGAGGCGAGGGTGGGCAAACTCGAGGTTCACCTGTGGGTGCCGATCGGCAGAGGAAGGAAAAAGAAAAAAATTATGAAATTTAAATAAAGAAAAAATAAATAATTAGAAAGATAGAAAAATTGAAAATAAAAAGAAAGAAAAATAAAAAAAAATTAAAAAGTAAATTAATGTTAAGGAGTGGAGGGAAGAAAGACTAGAAAAAAAACATTTTCCTTAATTCGTTGATTTTTTGTGAAACGAGCGTAGAAAAATGCACAATTTTTTTTTTAAGGATATAGCCTTAAGTACGACTTTTTTTTTTCACTAGCATTTTAATGTTTTTTTGTTAGATGAATTGCATGGGACTATTATGGGGTATTCAGTAAATATTTTATTTATTAATACATCTTCAAACTGCATAATGCTAGCAATAGCATACTTAGCCCATCTTTTGCATGGGTTCTATTTCTCGAAATTTATGAAAAACTTACTTTTATTAAAAACAATAAATGCAAAGACCAACATAGAAGTCATGATTTGGTATGCAATCAAATTCAAATCATTATAACGTAATTTCATCCACTTCCTATGTATTTCCTCGTTAGACATGGTATAAATTTAAATACAAGCAAACCATAAGGTGGATTAAGCATTTTACTTGTATTTTTTCGTTAGAATCTCAACTCGTGCTAGAGAGATTGATCAATTATTTCTAGAACTAAGTTGGGGTATGTAGGCCGTTATTATTTAATTCGAAAGATGCCATGTTCATCTCTATTGATCACGATCGGACTTACTTTATTCATGTGTCAAGACAGATTTCTAGATATTAACTTGACAAGCTGCTTCCTGATACTTAGTTATTCGAAAAAGTGACACAAAAGCTATCATACTTCACTTGTGCAGTGAATTATGAGATTATTAATAATTTTTCTAAATCAAAACTGGAAAGATGATATTTGTTAATGCGGGAAATTCCCCACTCATCGAAAAGAAACGGGGCGCAGCTGGCACGCGCCCGGGGCGGTCCGCAACCCGAGACTGACGAAGCGGGTTTGGCACGCGCGGGGCGTGCGGGGGTGGGCGAGTGGCGAGCAAAAGGCGAGTGGAGGGGGAGGAAGAGAGAGAGAAGTGGCGGAGCCCTAACGCGGCGTGAGATCTGCAACCCCCACTCGCTCCTCCCCCTCGCGTGAGGCGGCCTCCCCCACTCTCAGATCCCACGCTCCCTCCCAGAGATTGAAGCTCCAATCGCTCCTTCCACCTCCAGTTCGTCGACACTCGTAAGACCACTCGCTCCTCTATTCCTCTCCCTCTCTCTATCTATCTATCTATCGATTCTTGTCCATGGATTCGTGATCGATAAAGCGATCGCGACGGCGATTTCGTCGGTTGGTGGTCGGGAGCGTCGCCATTGATGTATAAACCAGCGGAGCATTGTCGAAATGACTTCGGATGGGTCGGTGCTTGTACTCGCGAGATTGAGCTTCGTGTGCTCGAGGCTCGCGTCGACGCGTGCTTTGGTTCTTGGCCGCGCGAGTTCGCTCGGCCTCCTATCCGCGGCGGCGGAGGGCTTGTGGGTAGACTGTGGATGTGAAGAGATTGGTCTTGTCAGTTCGCGTGTGATTTTTCTTTGCTGATGCGTGCGGATATCCGTTTGGTTTCTCGAGTGGTTCATTCAGTGGAGTTTAGGTTCTTGCTGGTAGTGATTTGAAATGCTTCCTCCTGGTGTTTGCTGCTTCTCAGCTTTCGATCGTTACCGCTTGCAATCTCTGGTTTCCTTTTCGCTTCTCTAATCCGGCAATAGCCGTGTCTTTAGGATAGGCAGAAAATCTTGGTGGCAAGCTCGGGTGTTGCTTTTGGCAAATTAAAATGGTGATGTTCATTGGCATTTCTAGGGGGAAAATGAGGGTATTTTTCTTTGCGGGAGGTTCATTCAGTGGAGTTTAGGTTCTTGCTGGGTAGTGATTCTGAAATGCTCCTGGTGTTTGCTTCTTGTCAGCTTCCGATCGTTTGCCACTTGCACTCTCTGGTTTCTTTTTCTCTTCTCTAATCCCGCAATAGCTGGGTCTTTAGGATAGGTAGAACGTCCTGGTGGAAAGCTTGGGCACTGGTTTCGGCAAATTAAAATGGTGATGATCTTGTTCATTGGCATTTCTAGGTGAGATGGGGGTATTTTTCTTGGTCAGGAAATTCTGAAAACTGGGAATGAGGAAAAATGTGTATTTTGAATTCTATGATAGAGTCTAGTGTCCTTCTTCTCACCTAATCAACTAGCTCCAGTTTCTCTCCTTCAGGGACGTGCTTCTTTGCTTTCTCTTTACTAATTATGGTTTATCATGTGAGAGAGAATTCCACTATTTAGGATCCAATTTCGATAACTACAGTTTGAGATTTGCTTGAAAGAGGCCCATCTCATCTAATTTTGCGAACTGTAGTAGTTTCATTTCTCTTCTTCTTCTTTTTTTCTTTTTGAAAGAGAGATGTAGGAGCTCATCATTGCGGTGGAGAATTGCAGAATGGGCTTATTGTCCATTTTTTCCCATACTAAACGGAGAAATCTACACCAACTTCCGCTGGATGTTCACTGCAGAACCATTTGAAGAACATGAGATAGCCCCGAGCATATGCAATTTGAAATGGGCTTGACTGCATTTTTAAGTAACGACTTCGTATATGAGCTGAGTACAGTACTAATATCAGATTCCATAAATCAGATAAGGAACCTTTTTATTTCTTTGTTGTCATTTCCTTCTTTTTCCTTTATGGTTTTCTTTGGGATTCAGAAGGATCATAAGCATGACCCAATTCTCTTTGCCAAAGTAGTTTTAGGTGAGTCCATTTTCTTTATATTGGGGTTATCCTATGAGATGAGCTGTTTTTTGCTTCTGAAGCTGTGTCATTCCATCAGCATATGCTGATTCTATGTCACTTTATGTCAATGCTTGCAATACAGGCAAGAAATGCTTTGGAAATGTGAACACTTTGGCGGGATCATATAAGGAGGCTGATACTTGCAATAACTTTTGTTATTGATACTGGGCTTGTGTGGTTTGTCATGTCCTTTGTATGCTATTACTCGAATTAACATGTTAAGTACTTTAAGTTGCTATAACTCATTTTTTTCTCCACTTTGCAGGTACAGAAGAATAGCATATTGCTGAAGCTTTTTGTTTGAAGTCATGGACATTGATCTTAGGCTACCTTCCGGTGGACATGAGAAGGAAGAAGGAGAGCCACATGGTATTGAAAACATGCTGAATGGCGATGAAAAATTGCATAATGGCAACATAGTGACTACAACTCTGGCAGATCTTAGAGATGCGTCCCATGTTTCGGATGGAGGTGTTCTGAATCCCCCCACAGCAGATATGATAGAGGTGAAAGAGTATATGAACCTTGAACCGCTTTCAGGTATGGAGTTTGAATCGCATGGAGATGCCTATTCTTTTTATCAGGAGTATGCTCGGTCTATGGGTTTCAACACTGCAATACAAAACAGCCGTCGTTCAAAACATCTAGAGAATTTATTGATGCAAAATTTGCATGTTCTAGATATGGGTCAAAAGAGAATATGACAAGTCTTATAATCGGCCTCGGGCCCGTCAAAGCAAGCAAGATCCAGAAAATGCAACTGGTCGACGAGCTTGTGCTAAGACGGATTGCAAAGCAAGTATGCATGTGAAGAGAAGGACAGATGGAAAATGGGTTATACATAGCTTTGTTAAGGAACATAACCATGAACTTTTACCGGCCCAAGCTATCAGTGAACAGACGAGAAAGATGTATGCTACAATGGCTAGACAGTTTGCTGAATATAAGAATGTGGTTGGTCTGAAGAATGACACAAAAAATCCCTTCGAGAAAGGTCGTAATTTTTATTGGAAGCTGGAGATGCAAGGATCTTGCTCGAGTTTTTCTCACAGATGCAATGCTCAAATTCAAATTTCTTTCATGCGGTGGACCTGGCTGATGATCAGCGTGTTAGAAGTTTGCTTTGGGTTGATGCAAAGAGTAGGCATGACTACAGTAATCTCAGTGACGTAATCTCCTTTGACACGACTTACATTAGAAGCAAGTACAAGATGCCTCTGCCTTATTTGTTGGTGTGAACCAGCACTACCAGTTCATGCTGCTTGGATGTGCACTATTGTCAGATGAAAGTGCTGCTACATACTCTTGGCTCATGCAAACTTGGTTGAAAGCCGTTGGTGGTCAGCATCCAAAAGTAATAATCACTGATCAAGACAGACCATTAAAACAGTCATTTCAGAGGTTTTCCCTAATTCTCGTCATTGCTTCTGTTTGTGGCAAATATGGGGGAAGCTTTCTGACCATCTCAGTCATGTGATAAAAAGGTATGATAATTTTTATGGCGAAATTGAAAAATGTGTCAATAGGTCTTGGACAGAGGTAGAATTTGAGAAAAGATGGTCGAAGATTATAAACAGATGTGAACTAAGAGAGGATGAATGGATGTGCTCATTGTATGAGGATCGCAGGCATTGGGTGCCGACCTTCCTGAAGGGCGCTTTCTTTGCTGAATGTGTAGCATTCAGCGAGCTGATAGTGTAAATGCCTTCTTTGATAAGTATGTACATAAGAAGACCACCGTGCAAGAGTTTGTAAAACAGTATGAAGCAATTCTGCAAGATAGGTATGAAGATGAAAGCAAAGGAGAGTCTGATACATGGAGTAAGCAACCTGTTCTGAAATCTCCATCTCCATTTGAGAAGAGTGTTTCGGGATCATACACACATGCAGTCCTTAGAAGTTTCAGTTGAGGTTCTAGGCGCAGTTGCTTGTCGTCCCAAAGAGGAAAGACAAGATGAGACCTCCACAATTTTCGGAGTCCAAGATTTCGAGAAGGACCAGATTTCACTGTCATGTGGAACGAGAATGAAGTCAGAAATTTCTTGTATATGCAGGTTATTTGAGTACAAGGGTTATCTGTGTCGACATGCACTGATTGTTCTACAAATGCGTGGTCTTTCTGCAATTCCATCTGCTTATTTTTGGAAAGATGGACCAAAGATGCAAAGAACAGGCTTTTGATGACAGAGGAATCTGACACAGATTCAATCAAGAGCACAGAGGTACAATGATTTATGCCAGCGGGCAATGAGATTGAGTGAAGAGGGATCGATGTCCCAGAGGCTTACAGTCTAGCATTGCGGGCAATTGAGGAAGCTTTTGCAAACTGTGTCAACCAAAACACTATTAACAAGAGTCCTGCTGAAGCCGGCACTTCAGCAACCCATGGTCTATTGTGTGCAGAAGATGACAGCCAGGCAGAGGAATGAGCAAAACAAACAAAAAGAAGAACCCGACCAGAAAAGAAAGGTTGGTTGACAATGTATTTTTTGCTCACTGGCGTTCTTCCTATGGTCTATTTTATGTTTTTCTATTTGGGTTCATTGGCTGCCGACCCAACTGGTTTGGAATAAAGGTGACGTTGATGACGTTGATGATGATGATGATGATGGCATTCTTCCTATCTGATTATGACACCAATTCCTTTCTTTTACAGGTGACCTCTGAGCCAGACATAATGACAGTTGGGGCACAAGAAAGCTTGCAGCAAATGGTTTGTCCCTGTTCTTTGTCTTGGAGTGATATTATTCGATCAATCCACTTCTTTTTACCAAAGCGTCCTTTATTCAGATGACTTGCTAAATGCAGTAAAAAGTTTGCTAGTATATGCCGAATGAAAAAATGCTGGAGGTTCTTGTTGTTGAGTTGAGTTCTCTGTTTCTTCTTTTTTATAGGAGAAACTAACCTCCAGATCAGTGACCCTTGATAGCTACTATGGCACTCAGCAGGGCGTTTCAGGGATGGTAGGAGATGTTCTTTGTCCTTGCATCTGGGGTGCTAATTCATTGTATAGCTAATTTTGTGCTGGAACTTTCTTGTAGGTACAACTAAATTTAATGGCACCTACTACTCGTGATAATTACTATGGGAGTCAGCAGACGATTCAAGGGCTGGTATGTTGTAAAGAAGTGGAAAAGTATGTTACAATCGTTACCGCGCAGTTTGGGTTATTAATGTAGCATCTGGATTCCACTGTTGTAGGGGCAACTCAACTCAATAGCACCAAGTCATGATGGATACTACACTCCTCAGCAGAGTATGCATGGGCTGGTAAAGTACCTCGGGCTCACTATAGTTTATGGGTTTTTAAGAGATCTCTTGCATAACTATTTTATGTGATTATTCTTGCAGGGACAGATGGACTTCTTCAGATCCCCGGGCGGTTTTACTTATAGTATTCGGGTGAGTTTGGCAGATTTGGTTGGATATGGTCTTGTCATTTAAATGGAGACGCTTATGATGGGTTTTCTGCTCCTCGATTGGATCAGGATGATTCCAATGTCAGAGCAGCACAGTTGCATGAGGATGCATCAAGACATGCTTGACATCTATTAGGGAAGAGAGGTGATAGCATGCAGCATATAGATCTTGATTACTGCTGAAACTTTGTCAATGTATGACTTCCATTTTTGGTGTTTGACAGGAAACAGAAGCTGTAGTTCGCCAAAGGGCGGCAGGTGAACTTATATCTCAAATGGAGTAATACGTAAGGCTCCAATTGTAGCGTTTGTAAGATAGCAGATAGGCTAATGATTTTCATCACCGTAGATCGGCTGTTGTATTTTATTTATCGAATCCAGAGGAAAGTCAGGATAAGCTCAAGGTAGGATTGTTGTCAGTTGTATAGGGTGTTGTTCTTGTTGTATCTTGGATTGCATCAGCTCAAAATTAGAATAGGATTTGTTGAGATCAGTCAGTAAATTCTCGATTTATTCAGTCTCAGCTATAATGTTAATGCTTGCCAGCATAGTTCCTCTCTCTTCCCCAAGTGTTTTTCCACTACACCCACTATAATTTTTTTTTGGGGGAGTCGAACACTCTAGAATTGATGCATTGCAGAATGTGGGGTATAGGGGTGGAGTACTGGCAGGCTTTTCCACTTCAAGTGGGAATAAATTTGGCCATCTTGACAATCTTCTCAGGCTAGCGAGCCGCGAGTTTGCTTTCGTAATCGTATGCTCAGAGCCTTTTCTCCACAGGGACCACGCGAGGTTAGCTACCAAAGAAGAAAATGGAGAGGAAAGAGTTGCAGGGAATCAGATTAAGCAACCGTGACTCGCGAAGGAGTCAACTGATTTTTTAATGTGTAGTCATGAGTAGTTACAAAGGATTAACTTCAGGAATATTAGGTTGGTCTATTAAACTGATCTTACCAACTGTGTGCAAAATGCTCTGAGGTAAAGTTACCTGGTCGAAGGCCTGAATTTTATCGGTTCATGAAGCTTGGGCCTCTGAGTAGCCATTTCTTTGTACCTATGTCCCTGAATTATTAAAAAAAAATATATGTTATTTTACAAATGATTTTTTACGAATTGATCTTATTATTTCTTGCATCATTCCTACCTGGTAATGAGGAGGAGATGATAGAAATAAATAGGGCATGGTGTCTGGAGGTAAACCGTTGTTGCTCTCTAGCATGTCTTTGTGGGCTTACTTCTGTTAGGGATGATGATTCCTGTTTTCTTGTCATGCTTGAATCGCGTATTATATTTATCCAACTCCGACATGATCGATTTCAATAACCTGTTGTAATTTTGGAAGCCAAACGCGACACATTATTAAACAAGTTACTCAACATGTTTTGTAAAAATAAGGCCTCCGACAAAGTGCTCAGGCGCATTTAAAATGCCCCTACATGTATTTAAACGTGTTATTTTAATATAATTAACTAGTAAGAAAATTTCAAATAAGGGCTTGAAATCTTTTTATTTTCTCAAATAAGGATTTGAAGTGGCATAATATGTTTCAAATAAAAGCCTGAAATGGCCATAGAGTTTCAAAAAAGGGCTGGCTTAAAGGGCATTCTCATCATTTCCATTTTTTTTCTTATCTATTTTTTCTTTTTATGTATTTTTTAAAAATAAAAAAAGCCACACACAGAAGCGAGAGAGGGTCGCCGGTGGGGTTGTCGGCACCTCGGCGAGGGCCAGAGGCCCTCACCAAA
This sequence comes from Psidium friedrichsthalianum, assembly GCA_019149425.1. NCBI lineage: Eukaryota > Viridiplantae > Streptophyta > Magnoliopsida > Myrtales > Myrtaceae > Psidium > Psidium friedrichsthalianum. Next base: position 16,432 of record JAGVVM010006429.1, read on the forward strand.
ATCGGGAGAGGGTCGAGCCCTCTCCTTGGGCGGGGGTCGTTGGCCCTTGCCCAGATCCTAGAGAGGGCCCAACTAGGTGGGGGTCGCCAACCCTTCCGCTCGCGTGTGACTCTTTTTATTTAAAAAATAGAAAAAAGAAAAGTTTAATAAAAAGGAAAAAATCAAATAAGAAAAAAGATGAAAATGTCCTTAAAATTAAGCTTCTTTTTTGAGATTTTATGGTCATTTTAGATTTTATTTGAAACGAGATTCACTTGGGGCTCTTGTTTGAGAAATTAAGAGGACTTCGGATCCTTCTTTAAAATTCTCCCTTAATATATTTAGATTAAATTGGATCGGATCACACAATTATGAAAAATGTCATTTTAACATGATTAACAAGTTAAAAAGATTAGACACGCATGTCTGTTGTTTGCATAAAATAAACGTGTTTATCACATGAACACAATTAAGTTTGACATGAATGGCCTCGACTGAAGTGGCGTTTAAATGGGTGACATAAGAAATTGTCTGCTCTATTTTGTAGTGAAAAAGATAACGATGAAGATGAGCTATCAACACCAAAAACTTATTCTATGTGTTAGCTACAGCATGTTCGATCCGTACCCTATCTATAATAAATTTCCAATTTGGTTTTCTAGCCTTTTTTTTTTTAAAGTGAAGTCCTCTTAACCTTTTACAATTATGTGATTTAATCATCTAAGTTTTATTTTGTACAATCAAATTCTGGAATTTTTCTCAATTCTCCGTAATAAATCCTTTGGCAACCACTTAAGTAACCCATCAATCAAGTAATGATGTTTGCATTGCTTATGTGATAGAAAATGACACGTTTGACGTAAAATGATTGGAAAATAAAGCAAAAAAAAAATCCTAATTTGAATGAAAAAGCACTTTATTATGCAAATGAGAAAAGTCAAGAGGATTCGATTGCAAAAAATAAAACTTATGGGATTAAATTGGACAAATCTATAAAGTTAGAGGATTTGATTGCATAGAATAAAACGTAAAGGACCAAATTCCACAACCACCAAAACTTGGAGGACTAGATCTGCCTCGAACCCTATATAATGCTCTCCGCAGTGAGCCCTAGTTTGCCCTGCACTCTCGTTGCCATTGAAGAACTCGCGGGGAAGCAGAAGTTACCGCCGACCCGGGTCTAATCTCTCTCTGTTCAGTTCTTGCCTTGTGTATGCCTCTCTCTCTCTCTCTCTCTCTCTCTAGCCAGTTCTACGGTTCGAACGATGGTTTATTCGCAAACAAACATTTCTGCTTGGCTCGTAATGAACCACATGGGAGCTTGCCATTGTAATATACTGAAAGTTTCTAGTGGTTAACACAGTATGAGCTATTGGGTATTCATGGTTTTGCGAGGACGCTTAGATTTCGGTTTCTGGAATGTTAATGGTGAACTTATGCTGATCTGGGTCTTTTTCCGTTGATTCTGCTCCGACATCTTCAGGTTTTATCGAGCCACTATGTATCTTCAGTTCTACATAAACGATAATGGGGACAAAGTGTACACCACAAAGGTACTGTCTTGTTCCTTTTTTCTAGGTACCAAATTTTCGTGCTTATACATATGTTATTTACGGTTCCTGAAATGGTGGTAAGGCTACTAATCTTGCGCTGCTGATTGGATTTATCTGGACGCTTTTCTTAGGAAAATAGACCGTCTTGTTTTACTAAGGAAAAGTTCTCTGCTTTTTGCCAACTTGAATAGGAAAAGAGCTTTGGCTTTAGAGTTATGGGGATTTCGGTATTAGTAAAGCCTTGCAGTGAGCAAATGAAAATTGTTGTTGAATATTACAATGGTTGCTTCAACTCTCTTACAGCATTTCATAGAATTGGATAGGGGCATCGATTTTCAAATTGTAACATGTGATTATCCTGCTAGAGAGAGTGATTTTCGTATGGTTTAGACAATTAAGTACAAATGATTCAAGAATCCAGCTTGTTCACTTTATAAAGCACGTGCTTTGATTGGTAATTGATTTTTGGTGGCAGTCAGTGCACACTTGGGGCCTCTCTTGCCTTTCATACTGTTTTGCCGATCTGTTCTAAAGTGGCTGCTCGATTGTATGCAGAAAGAATCACCCTTGGGCCTCCCTACACAATCTGCACATCCGGGTTAGTCACCTCATGGGATCTTTTATTTGCTTTTCTTGAGTTATGTATTTGGTTGTTCTATTTGTTTGGTCCCAGTGGGATTATTGCACTGGACCGAGATGGTTTTTGATTGAACGTAAGGCTGTTACAGTTTCTAAGTTATGTTCTTTCTATACCACCGTTTAGATCATTTTATTGCCCTTATGGAAAGAGTTGGATTTTATTGTCCTTTGTAGTCCATCTTGGCGAAGCTAAGAAGTCTAGTGGCAATGATTAGCTTTGAATGCTAATGGACTTAGATCGAATGTCACTCTTACTATCCTGCGCTTTCTCCCTCCAGTGAAGCTGCAGTTCAGTGGAGATGAAACACATATGCTTCAACCACCGTCTTTTTATTAGTCCATATTAATTTGGATTTATTGCAATCCGTAGTCCATCTTGGCAAGCTAAGAAGTCTTGTGGCAATGGTTGGCTTTGAATGCTAATGGACTTAGATCAAATGTCACTCTTAACTATCCTGCGCTTTCTCCCTCCAGTGAAGCTGCAGTTCAGTGGAGATGAAACACATATGCTTCAACACCTGGTCTTCTTAGTCCATATTGCGGCAAATTGTTTTCTGCAGAATTTCTTTAATAAGGCTTCTATAATGTAGACTGATCTTTTTATTTATGTTTCGATCATGTTCTTTCTGCAGCTCGCTTCTCACCTGATGACAAGTACTCAAGGCAAAGAGTTCTTCTAAAGAAGCGATTTGGATTGTTGCCGACCCAACACCCGCCTCCGAAATACTAAATTTGGGATATCGCATAGGTGTTCTATTCTTGTGAAACTAAGATCCTTGCCCGTGCGACAGATTTGGTTTCTAGTACCATGTGCGTCCGCAAGTGTGTACCTGTTAGACATTCCTTTGATCAGTACTTAGCAAAACTCAAGTCTGTCAGATGACCATCTAATGCCGTGCTTTATAGGACACACAAACATCTGGGGTGATGTTCTTGTAAAACTGGAACTGATGTTCTGTATCGCATGAGGTTCATTGTGTTTCTGCGGTCTTTTCTTTGTCAGTTCATGTTCTTCGGCTCTTCACATTTTCATGATCATATTATGTGACATCCTCACTGAGCTGGTTCGTTCTGTTTCCTTTGTCGGCTCTGTCCCATTTGAGGTGCCGTCCAGAACTGGCTGTGGACTGTCCTCGCTTTTGGTCGGTAATGTTCGCGAACTCTAGTTTAGATTTCTCATTTAAATCTGTAGAAGCTAGCCGAGAAACAGAAACAATGCCAGGGTACGAGAGGTTCGGTTCTGTTTTCTTTGCAGATTTTGCTAATTTCCTGCTTGGATGGCAAGTCTATGATTGTATCCTGGAGGTAGACTTAGACGATGGTGTAAAAACGCATTTAAGCATTTAAGACGGTGCATTGATCCCTATTGACTGAATTGTGGGTTCCTATGTTGCTGTTTTTACCAAATAATAATTTAGGTTTAGTTTATTTCGTGGAAGATAAATGATTTGGAATGCATCTTTTTATAAATGATCGCTTATGATGATTAGTTAATGAAAAAAAAATTCTTATTGTCAATTACTTATGTTCAAATGTTTTTGTGAGTGATAAAAATATTTTTTGCTTATTTATTTTTATAAAAAATGTAAGTGATCAAACAGAGACTTACACCTATTAAGATCAATCATTTGACTGATTTGGAATGTATTTTCTCTCTCTTTGATTGGCTTGACGGTGGAATAATCTGTTCTTCTTGAATATCTTGATTTGTCATTAAAGAATTTCCTTATTTTTCTTGAATACCTGATTCGGCTCTAAAGAATTTACCGCTGCATAAGCGGCTAAAAGTAGTGAGTTTTCTTGAATTCCACTATGATACAATCTTAACAAAAATGTTCATGAAATTCACCTAGAAAATAATAACCGGCTGATATAATTTAAGGCGGCCATTGGAAAACAAATGGATTGCGTTAGAATTGTCAATTGTGTAATGTTATTTATGGACTCTCTCTCAACGCACTTCTCTTTAAAATATGAATAATGTTAAATATATTGAAATATTTTTAAGAACTAACTTGAACAGTTTGAAAATTAAGGATGACATACTAAACAGATTTTTAAGGATCCATATGAACAAACGAAAGTTGAGAGATTGCATTGCACAGTGGATAAAAATTCAGACTTCTCAAAAGCTCGCGGTCGTTGCTATTATCAGTGCTAATCTATCATGATCGAATTAATTGAAAATTTGGCAACCAAAAAGGACCAATTAAATGGGTAGAGATGATATATTGCACTTCGACTAAAATAAGAGATTACAGGTGCATTTATTCCTCAAAAAATGAATGATTTGGAATGCACTTTTCCTAAAATGTTGGCTTATATCGTTTAGAAAAATGAATGAATGAAAAATATTTTTATCGTTCACAAAGATATTAAAAAATATATTATGGTTGATATCGTAAATATTTATCGTTGACTAATTATTTCAAGCTTTACATACGGTTATTTTAAGAAATTATTTTTTAAATCATTCATTTTTTTTCAAAAATAAATAAAACCTAATATAATCATTCTTCCTTCATCGTAATTAACCTTTTTTTTTAATATCTTTTCACTTTATTCCCTATCCTTTCCTTCCTCAAAATTTCTGCTTGTTCTCTCTATTTTCAGTTATTACACACACGGCGATGTGCTGCTTTTCTGTTCCTTGGGGTACTTTAAAAACAAAAAAATCCAGAACAATTCGGCGGACTATATATTGGTTCTGTATGTCAGACATTCTATATCTTTGAATTACTTAAAATTATTAAAAATATATATCCCCCATAGTTTATCTCCATCACTAATGTGAGATGTTTTCTATGAATGGAATTATGATGATTAATGATGTAACTGCAAAGGATCGTATTAGTTTGTAACTAGAGTCATTAAAATATTTAGTTAATAACTAGAGACATAGCATTAAGAGCTTGAAGTCCCTCGCGCCCGTCGGAGGCAGCCTTGCCTCAAGGGCCCTAGGTAGGCAACTAGGAAAGCGAGGCCGCCTAGCCAATTTTGAAAAAAAAAATAAAAAAGAAAAGAAAAGATGAAAATGAAAAAAAAAACAAATGAGGAAAATTTTATTGATCAGGTCATCTTGTGAAATAAAAGAGGGCATTTTAGATCTTTATTTGAAACAAGTCCACGTTAGACTTGAACTGAAAAAAATGATTGTACTTAAAATTCTTATTTTTCGATAAAAAAATCCTTATTTGGAATTTTTCTAAAAATGTATTAAAAATTAAAAAAATTATTAGTTATAGATGAAACGACTTAGGAGAAAAAAAGAAAAGAAAAGAAAATTCACTCTCCGTTCCCACTTCCCCTTCCTTTCTCAGTCACCTGCTTTTCCTCTGCTCTCTCTCTCTCTCTCCTCCTTCCTTCTTCTTCTTTCTTCGGTTCATGACCAACAATCGTCAGATCAGACCTAAAGCTTCAGAATTCATTGGCGCAGCGCCCAACCACGAAGCTGGACGCTCTCGTTTCATCCCCCATTGAACCGATCGCCACTTCGAACGAGGTCTCATGTCATGACATCCTCCTCTCTTGCTCTTCAGGTACTCACTAATCACCATTCAGTGCTTGCTCTACTTCATTTTGCTCAGTCAAGATGCGTGTGATTCGCATTTGTGGGGTCTCCAGACTCCGGCCTCATCGCTCCCTCGATGTTCTTGTTGTGCTCGTCTGGATTCAACAGAATCGATTAGTAATCCGAGTATTACATCGGGACAGCCTCACGAGTTTCAAATGGCTCGCGGTTGTGTTCGTCGTGTGTTGGACGTCTGATCATCACTTGAGGCAGGGCGGAGCTTGCGGTTTTTTGTCAGCGGGTGCAATGGCGCCGGGCTCAATGACGCGAAACACTTTATTTTTTTCGTGAACCTAAATCGTCACGAGACAAATAGTCCTAGATGCCATTGTTCTCAACGGTGTCTACTTTCTTTTGGAAAGAGGAAAGGCAAAAAATTTGAACCTTAGCAAAAAATTGAAAAAAGGTCTCCAACGTGGGTTCAATGGCTGTTTTGTTACATACATGGCAAAAAAAGAGAATCAAATATGAGGAGACTTAATGATATTCCTCATACAAGTTAGAAAAACAACTAATCAGACTTCTACTTACGTAAAAATTCTATATCCATACCCATGTTTTTTTCTCTATTTTCGTGATTAATAGGGCAAAAAATTATTAACTGCGGTCTAAAGAGATTACATGATAACAACCTCTTATGATCATTACGTGTTTCTGTGCATGGAAAGAGTTGGACTGTGACCATCATTTCTTTTTCTATGCCAAAGTAATTTTCTTAGCAAAAGTTGACCACAGATTATTTATCTACTAAAATGTTTCCGTGTTGAATGAGTAGAATAAATTAGTTTCTTCCCCATATCTGTTATTCATTTACGTGATATGAAAAAGTTAGTATGTCCAATTCCAAAGAGTAGAGAAATACTTTACATATTGTAGGTACATTGTTGTATGAGATCGGACTTTATGTTTAGCGTAATCTGATGTTGTTTATTGTAAGATGAACATGGGTTTAAAAGTCATCACATTACATGTCCAGTGGGGTCAAAGAGCAGGTCTATTGGAGCAATCAAATTGTAACACAAACATGATTATATTACTTTGGAGAATGTTGAAAGTTCAGTGGGTGCATTTTGCACCCACTGATCATATGGCGGTCGGTCCCTGACTTGAGCTCTTGGACTAAGGCTTTGCGGGTTGGTTGGTAGTGGTCATTGGCTCAATAGCATGGGTCAGGTCAGTCGGTTGAAAAACTTTTGTGCAATTTCATCAGAGTCAGTGGAAAAATCATACACACACAAACAGGACGATGATTGAGTTATTTAGTCCTTTTAAAGTTGATTAAGGAATGTAATGGCTCGGATTGACCTGGCATGTGGACTATGTTGGAGAGAAGAATTGAGAAGAAATGGGGGTGGGGGGGGAGTAAAGGCCAGGCTTAACTTATTTTTCATCATTCCGCTAAGCTTAAGTTTTTGAAAGATCCTCAAAAAAACCAACACGAATGATACATGCATATACTGCATATGTCTGCTTGAAGTATTTTCCACCTGGTAGTGGTGAATTCTAATCCACAAAAACTAGAATCTTTGGTCATTGCCGTATGATTTTTTTATTGAAATATGTCTCTGTGATTTTTATCTGTTAAAAAGTGTTTGTTACGTCGTTTTGTTTTGCTGAGAAGTATCCCCCCCCCGTATTGTGAAAAATTCTCGCTTCTTCCCATATTCTTGCAGGAATCTAAGAGGTCAGAAAACGTTAGTAGCATTGGAGACTTGGGTTGTGAACTGTACTAAAAAAGGAAAGAGAAGTTAGACTCTGAACAAAATGGCATGTATTTGTGTATGTTTTGTGGCATGAGTGCTTACCATGACAACGAGGCTGTGACGGAGGGGTAAGAGGATGTAAGATTGCTCTTGATTGGGGAGTCGTTGTTGAGAGTAGTGATTTATGGTAGCCCCTCAGTGTAAAAACAGTGGGGGAAAATGGTGGAGTTTTCTTAATGTGGACTGGAATACTAGCTGGGGGAAATGTAAAAAAAAAAATTATCTAATCGGGATATGAACAGTATTTATCGGTCATATAAAGCACACCGCCCACACACCCCCCGCCCACGACACCCCCCTTGATGTGAAACATGGCACGGCTGTGCGCGGGAGAAGATCGCAAAGTGCTTATTGGAATGAGCGCGGCCCCCCCCCCTTCTCCCTCCCGGACCCCGAGCACCAAACCCACGCTAGCGCACCGTTCGTCGACCTCCCCCCTTGTTCCCAATCCATAAGATTGGTCGAGTATGTGGGAGCCTTCAGATCTTGGTTAGATATTCAAACAAACCGGGTGTGGAAGCGGATACTCTTTTGAGCACTACACATGGTCGAGCAGTATACCGCAACCTTTTCGTCTCTTGGTTGGGATTTTGGCATGTCCACAAGAGGAAAAAGGCCAGGTCACGCCGGCTCTAAAGAGATATATTGGGAAGTGTATTTTTGGCATTCGTGTAAGATAGCATTGTTATAGGTTTGTTTCGGTAAGCCAAGCGGTTCTTAGAGTCCAGTCATCTTGTTCACAGTCCACGCCCCCTTGATATAAAGTACGATATCTGCATTTGGCACGCCCGAATATGAATAGTGAAAGAGGAACGGGGGGAGGGACGAATAGGATGGCGCCTTCATTTATGGATTACTATTATAGTGTTGGTAAGGAACATACCATGACATTGTTTCCGGATGACTTCTTATATTTCCCTCCGGAGGAATGACCTTGTACGCCAGCAAGGCTGGTTTGCGTTTAGCCTTATTCAAAAGAATAGCGGCGCTTCATAACAAGCTGACCTAACAATGAGGTAGAATGCTAAACAAGTGATGCTCTACTCGTGCGGTAACGGGGTCGGGGATGCGATACACTAGCAACTATCATCACCATCTTGACACACGCAACTCCCCCCGAACCGGTAGATCGGATCCTACCAATTGTCTTCTATCCAGCGAGTAATTAGTAATTTCTGTAAAAGAGCCGTGGCACAAATGCTGAGGAATTGTGTCTTCTGGGTCGATGCAAGGTATGGCATGATTAATCGCCAGTTTCTGTGGATGTTGGTATTCTGTGATTATCTTCTCATTGTTAAGAGAAAAATACATATTTTCCTTGTTATTACTAGTTTGTTTGGAGTCACAAATGCAAAATGCTCTACGTAATTTACGGATTGGATGTGAATTAATTTGGTGGACGGGAAGAGATTAATCGTAGTATATGAGAGGCTCACACTGCAGTGCATGGCTGAATGCAATGGGTCAAAGATCCCTAATACGTTGTCATAATCCGATTCAAGTGACAAACAACTGAAGAAAGTCTCTAGGGTGTGGCAAGATGTATTTTCAGCTTACACGCATGTGTTTTTGCTGTTTGGTGGCACATTTTCAGATTAAATTCTTAACTTTCTGGCTACATGTTTTAGATCGATATGATACAATTCATTGCGCATAATTTCTCAACAACATTCATGAATTGGAGCAAAGGTGCCACTGATGTCTTGGTATGGTTTGTGAGAAACAGTTTGAAAAGATGTGGCAGAAAAAACTGATTCATTAGATGTTGAAAATAGAGAGGAGGATGAATGGGTTTTGCTCATTATGATGGAAGATTGCCGTAAAAAGTGGGTGTCCCAATTGCTTACCTATTGCAGGGGATGCTCGACACGTTTTTTAGCTGGCAATGTCCACAAGGCTAGAATTCGAAACTGGAAGCGGTGACCTGGCTTTTACGCTGTGACTAGGTCACAACCTTGATAGGGGAATTTCTTTTAAGGAATTACCTTTGAAGCAATAAAAGGGTATTGCAAGGAAAGAGAAAGGGAGCTGCACAGGATGCCGAATCACGGTGCAAACCACCTGTGTTCCAAGGTCTACTTCAACATTTGAGAAGCAAATGTCAACAAATCTATACAAATTGCGTTTTTTAAGCATCATTCACGCGAGTGGTGATGGTTTCTGGAAGTGAGCCGTTCGTGTCATCTGCAAAGAGTGAAAACGGAAATGAACCAGCTACAATCGTTCGAGTAGAGAGTTTAGGGA
>JAGVVM010006430.1:0-24705 GCA_019149425.1 Psidium friedrichsthalianum
TTTTTTTTTTTCAAGTATATCTTTATTCCCGATAAATGGTTTCAAAGAAATTGAGTGAGGATCCCGACAACTTTTGATTCTATGTTTGTAGGTGATGCATTTTGCTCGGCTTTCGATCATTTTGGTAGGAACTACCGACATGGCGGACTGTCCCAACTGCCCTAATCGCATTTCACGCCTCTCTTGCCTTTCCTTGGATCCTTCAAATTTTGGTCGAATTCCGAGCAAAACGCACTATAGCCGTAAACATAAAATAAATGTAGATATGGTGCTTAGGAGGCTAGCTAGATTTGTAGACCACTTCAGTATTCTTTGCAAATTTCAAAGCCCAAATTTAGTCATGCACGAGAAATTTAGCCAGTCTCGTCTCTCTTCTCTCCCCTCCCCCTTCAACCTAGGAATTTGATCCTGGACCCTGGACTAAGCTCTCCTAACCACCGAACCCCTCTCTGCCGACTTAATTTTTCCTTTTGTGATGTTGCTTTTATTCCTTAACGAATCGAAAAAAGTGATATTGACTTATAAAGCACAAAAACAAATGCGCCGGCTTCAAAGTCCTTGGCTCCTTGAGGCTCGCGGAATCACGATTAGAACATGCAGCTCTAAGTTATCTTTAAATAGTCGTGCATTAGTCTCGCTCTTAAGTTTCTCCTAACCTTTGATCGCAGCTAGCGTATAAATCAATAAACAAGGTGTATTACTCTCTAGATTGTTTTGCACGGCACAAACAAAATATTTCTTCGATCAGTTTTTTTATTAGTTTATTGATATGAAATTCCGCTAACTATTAGTTTTGAAAAAAAAATAAAGCGGAAAAGCTTATGAGGCAAAGAGGACACACTTTTGACTTCGATTAGGAAAAGTCCATGAGAACTTTCCTCTAAACGCGGGGATAGACCCCCAAGAATTAATTTTGCGCGGAAAATGCCGTTTTATGTATGATGACCTGAACATAGCTTTAAATTAATTAATCGATCGACTTGGATCAATTCAATGAATTGTCGTCAAAAGGGTCCCATTCTCCAAAAAGATATAATTTGAAAATTCATATTGTTCAAGAGTCAAGATATCTTCCGTGCCAATCATCTTTGAAAAAAGTAATCATTCCCCTCATCAGACTCTATTGCTCGACGAATTAAACCTCTTCTCGTGTCAAATATAATAATATGATGATATAGGAGCATGGTTTTATTTGAGTTAACATAAGCTCGATTTTTTTTTTTCGCAAAACCACGCTAATATCAGCAAACGTCCGCTAAGAACTTGATATACCCTAAACCAAATTTACGCAGGTGGGGGGGGCCGTGTTTGCTTTTTGATGCAGTGTTATTTCTTGAAATACTATGATCTTTGCTTGTCTGCGATACCTAATTTTTCGCAAAACATCAGTCGTTGCTTTTAGTAAGGAAAGTCGACTTTGTAAAATATAAAAGATTGGAGTTCTTGAAACCCAAAAGTTCTAGAGATAATAACCCCACACCTCCTCCCCACCCTTTCTAACACTTTCTAGATATTTTATAATCATGCGCGTTTTGATTCCTAAGTTTATCAATTTTGGGGGGCAAGTCTTTCTTCTAGAAGTCAAGTGATTGATTGATTGCAACTACGTTTACAACAGAGGAAGAGCTGCGAAGCATCCGGACCTTCGCACTTTAAATTCATTCGCTTTGATTCCATCAACCCTTCCACGCCCGGATACATCCTCGCCACGAAGAACCCTTTTAAATTCATAATCATGATTTAATTAGCTTCAATTCAAATTCGCCTCGAATTTTTTAATCATTCGACAGCCACCCGCTTCCCTTTCGTCAATACACGATTTTATGACAGGACTCGTCATGCACACCTGAATATTCGTAGGTTGGCCGAATATGAATAAGGACAGATTAAAAAAATCGGAGGAGACCCGAACAAGGAATAAAAACGGAACGAAATTAGCTTATTTGGATAGGTGGGTGTGAGAGATATTTAAGGAAAGAAATCATGAAAAATTGAACATGCAAAGACAAAAATTTAAACTAATTAAATTCAAGTGTTCGTTGGCAATATGTTACTTTTTTTTTTTTGCTGTGTGTGTGTGTGGGGAAAGCAAGAAACAAACAAAGGGGGTCTCCTTCTACCAGTCCCTCACGTTGCACATCCACCTCGCCACGACAACGCATGCTTTGATCGATTCTCCTCTATAATTACTCGTCTTGATTTGTCCTTGAACCCTGCATTCTCGTCTCCCAACCACACTAATCTCAGCCACAAAACATTAAAAGGCGTAAAAAAAAAAAGGAATATTCAGTGCAATATAATCTTTTTTGGTGTCTTTCCTCTCTTACTCGTAAAAAGAAATAATTTTAAGGAATTTGCAATGTAATATTAGAAATCTTTCCTTCAGTAACTTAGCAGAAGACAGCTAACTTGTCTTTGCAACTCAACATTGGGAATATATACATAAAGTGGAAGGGAAAATCTGTTTTTTTTTTTTTTGTCTCTTTCTTCTTCTCGGAGAAGAAGGAAGGCCGAGACCCGGCGCCCCACAACGTCACGGGTCGGAGGGCGGGGAGAGGCCTTTCCCGCTATGTTGAATAGTAATATTCCAAGAACCTCCTGTGCTTCTTCGTCTTCTTTTTCGTGTTCTTGTGGTCAATCTTGCTCTTTTCTCCGTTTTTTCCTCGTTTGTTCTTTTATGTTTGAGGGCAGGTGAATTTCTATGGGACGCCGAGTTTTTTTTTTTTCTTTTTTTCTTTCTTCTGGGAAATGGGGAGGTAGCGGGATTTGGAGCTTCCGAGTTTGTTCCTGTTGCTGAGAGGCGTTGCCCAGACGGGAAAAAGGAGAAAAAGGGCAAAAAAAAAAGAAAGAAAGAAAAAAATACAAAGAGTTGGAAAGTCAAATTTGTAGAGCCAAGCCAAGTCCACGTTCAACGCCTTCCGTTTTGCGCATATGTTTGGGAGAGGGAGAGCAAATCAAACGAGCGAATATTTGCCCAAACCATGTTCATGGCTGCATTTAAATGAGCTCTCGGGAAGGTTGATGTGTCCTAGTTTAAAAGCCTCCTCCTCCTCCTCCTTCCTCCCCCCCTCTCTCTCTCTCTCTCTCTCTCTCTGGTAGTTGTTACTGTTGTATGCCGCTGACTCTCCCTCCTCCTCTCTCTCTCCCTCTCTCATAGCTCCTGTTCTTGTTTATTCTCGCTCCAATTTGCTTACGATCAGTATTTTATTCATTGGTTTCATTCAATTTCTGAATACTTTTGAGCTTCTGGGTTGGAGTCCTTCTCTGCTGCCTGTGTTATCTGGAGCTAGATCTGTCTTCGCTTTCGAGTGTTTGCTTGGGAAATTGTTTTTTAATAGAGTTGGTGACTTGATTTGGTTGGAAGAAGCTGCTTTCAAGGAGAATCTTTGTCCTCTTAATTGCAATTTTTCTTTTGGGGTCTTCAAGAACTCATTTTGAGTGCTGTTTTCTAGTGAATTTCCTCTGGAATTTGGTGGAGGACTGCCAGACTGGGCTTTGTGCAGCCTGCAGAGCTGCATTATTTGCTGGGCAGGATCAGAATTTTCTTCTGGTTCTAGTGTTTCTCAGTGTAGTATTAACTTGGGATTGTGATAGCTTCTCTAGCTAAAGGGAGGAGGTGGGAGAAAAACAGAGATAGAATGGCTGGTGGAAGAAGAAGAAAGCTGCATTTTAGCAAGATCTACTCATTTAGATGTGGGAAGGCATCTTTCGAGGAAGACCATTCGCAAATTGGTGGACCAGGATTCTCTAGGGTAGTTCATTGCAATGACCCGGGTTGTCTCGAGGCTGGGATTCGCAGTTACGCTGGCAACTATGTCAGCAGCACAAGTATACACTTGCCACTTTCTTGCCCAAATCCTTGTTTGAGCAATTCAGGAGGGTGGCCAACTTTTACTTCTTGGTCACTGGAGTCCTTGCCTTCACGCCCCTTGCGCCTTATTCAGCCGTTTAGTGCCATCGTTCCTCTTATATTCGTCGTCGGCGCCACCATGGTTAAGGAAGGTATAGAAGATTGGCGGCGGAAGCGGCAGGTAATAATAATTTTCTTGTTTCTCTTAATATATTCCCTCAAAGCTATTGTCGTCATACTTTTGTATTCTCTCTCTTGGTTAGTGTAGTCAAGCGAATTTAATTGGTTCTGGGTCACTCTGGAATTCCCGAAAAACTGATTAAGGTGAACTTGTCTTGGACTTGGAAAAGTCTGGGGTCTGACCCTACATAATGAATTTTTGGAACCTTACTAAGTACACTTGTGTGGAAGTACATTCAGATGTGAAGTAGATTGATCTTCCGGGACCTTATGCTTGCAATTGGCTGTATCATATAGCTTCCGCTCTTGCTTAACTAATGATGCTGTTAATAATTTAAAGCTTTCTGCTGATTTTCTCCTTTTATGAAATCAATCAGGAAATAGAAAAGGCCATACATTTTTTTATGTGTGGTTGTGTGATTTTGAATATATTAGGAGTTAAATAAAACAATGTTTTTGCTTGCTGATGTAGATTTTCGCTTCTGCAGCATTTTAATTTCATGCCTGTGATTTCATTGAACTTCCTATGTTGTGATATGAAGATACACATGCGATCTACTCACATCACCAATACAGTCTGTATCAGTTCCTTTGGTATTGATTGTATCTGTGGGTATTTTGTTTAACCTTTCACATGTCATCCAGGATATTGAGGTTACAATAGAAAAGTCAAAGTTCATCAACAAAACGGGGTTTTTGGCTACAGTGAGTGGAAGAATCTGAGAGTAGGAGACATAGTGAAGGTAGAGAAGGATGAATTCTTTCCAGCTGATCTTCTCTTGCTATCATCTAGTTATGATGATGCTATCTGCTATGTTGAGACCATGACCTTGACGGTGAGACGAACCTGAAACTAAAACAAGCATTGGAGGTAACCTCAGGTTTGCATGAGGACACAGACTTCCGTGACTTCAAAGCAATTGTGAAATGTGAAGACCCAAATGCAAATCTATATTCGTTTGTTGGAAGTATGGAATTTGAAGAGCAACAGTACCCTCTTTCTCCTCAACAGCTTCTTCTTAGGGATTCAAAACTGCGAAACACAGATCATATATATGGGGCAGTTATCTTCACAGGGCACGACACCAAGGTTATACAAAACTCTACTGAACCACCTTCAAAGAGAAGCAAAATGAGAGAAAGATGGACAAAATCATCTACTTCTTGTTCTTCATTCTATTCTTAATGGCTTTTGTGGGGTCCATTTTTTTTGGCGTACATACGAAAGAGGATCTGCAAAATGGGAAGATGAAGAGGTGGTATCTTAGGCCGGACGATTCTACAATTTACTTCGACCCTAAGAGAGCGCCAGCTGCTGCAATCTATCATTTCCTGACTGCAGTGATGTTGTACAGCTACTTCATTCCAATTTCACTGTACGTATCCATAGAAATTGTCAAAGTTCTTCAGAGCATCTTCATCAACCAGGATATTCACATGTACTACGAAGAAGCTGATAAACCAGCGCATGCCCGTACATCGAATCTGAACGAGGAACTTGGGCAAGTTGATACAATACTTTCTGATAAGACGGGAACTCTGACTTGCAACTCGATGGAGTTCATCAAGTGTTCGATAGCTGGGACGGCCTATGGACGTGGTGTCACTGAGGTTGAGAGGGCTATTGATAGGCGGAAGGGGTCTCCATTGGCTCATGGGGAAGGGAATGGCAATGGCCAATTGGAGCACTCAGCTGATCCAAAGCCATCGATTAAGGGATTCAATTTTAGTGATGAGCGAATTATGAATGCAAATTGGGTGAATGAGCCCCGTGCAGAAGTTATCCAGAAGTTCTTTCGTGTGCTGGCACTTTGTCAAACTGCTATACCCGAAGTGGATGAAGAGACAGGAAAGGTATCTTACGAAGCTGAATCGCCTGATGAAGCTGCCTTTGTCATTGCTGCCAGAGAAATTGGTTTTGAGTTTTACAAGAGAACACAGACGAGTATATCATTACATGAGTTTGATCCGGTAACTGGGCAGAAAGTTGAAAGGTCAGTGTCTTTTCCTTCATCATTATGAAAAAAGAAAAAAGAAAAAGAAGTATGAAACTAGTCTAGCCCATATCAACTATGCTGCAGTCTACTGGTTGTCACTGGGATTCTTGTGATCCTTGTAGCCTATAGCCCTGAAATATAAAATAGGAAACGAACTCGGATGCTCTAAATAGTTAAATTTGGCACCCCATCTAAACTTGTCATTCAGAGGAAGAGTGATAGATGGATGAGCATTAGTGATGGTTCTCCTTTTTTCCCCTGTTAGGAGCACCTTTTTTTCCTTCTCATTTTTTATGCTAGATTTTGAAGTCTACCCTTGCTGGCGAATATACAAATTTTTACCACTTAGTTATTTTCTTAATAGTATTACTTTCATCTGCAGGGTGTACCAGCTTTTGAATGTTCTAGAATTCAACAGCTC
The DNA here is from genome assembly GCA_019149425.1 of Psidium friedrichsthalianum. Taxonomy (NCBI): domain Eukaryota; kingdom Viridiplantae; phylum Streptophyta; class Magnoliopsida; order Myrtales; family Myrtaceae; genus Psidium; species Psidium friedrichsthalianum. The sequence goes on from JAGVVM010006430.1 coordinate 6,449, forward strand.
AAGGAAGCGGATGTCTGTAATAGTGAGAAGTGAGGAAGGAAAGCTACTATTATTGTGTAAAGGGGCTGACAGGTTTGTTTTCAACTACCCAATTCAAGGCTTTGTCCAATTCCTCATTCATGCAATTCACTGATGTCAGAACTTGCACTATAAAATTATATGCAGTGTCATGTTTGAAAGGCTATCAAACAGTGGTCAGGAGTTTAAAGAGAACACCGTGGATCATGTGAATGAGTATGCTGACGCAGGCTTGAGGACATTAATACTTGCCTATCGTGAACTTGAAGAAGATGAGTACAGGAAGTTCAATGAGAAATTTAACGAGGCCAAGAATTCGGTTAGTGCAGAGCGCGACTCATTAATTGAAGAAGTGATGGAGACAGTTGAGAAGGATCTGATTCTTCTTGGTGCCACTGCTGTCGAGGACAAGCTGCAGAATGGGGTAGGACAAGAAACATCAAATTAATGAGTTAGTCAGCCATCAAAGAAGTTAAAATGACTTTCCTGTGTCTTTGCTGGTAGGTTCCTGACTGCATTGACAAACTTGCTCAAGCGGGGATCAAAATATGGGTTTTGACGGGAGATAAGATGGAGACAGCCATCAATATTGGGTATGCTTTGCGAACATTATCTTTATGTCGATATCATTCGTGAAGTCTTACTTTTCTATAATAATTCATCATTCTAATCTCTGAATACAATATACTGCAGGTTTGCTTGTAGCTTATTAAGACGAGGAATGAAGCAAATCATAATCACTCTGGAGACCCCTGATATTCTAGCATTAGAAAAGGCTGGAGAGAAGACTGCGCTAAGAAAGGTATGCCAGAACATGGAAGGAGGGGGGGGGGGGGGGGTCGCAAAAGAAGTGTATAAATCAAGTCTATAAAAGATATTTTTTTCCTAACATGTGCAACTCTTGGAAAACATTTAGGCCCTCATTTACTGCATCGAGAAACTGATTAGTAAAGGGGATGTGAACTCCTTTAATCTTTTTGCCATCTTCCTCTAAGTTAGTTTTACCAACGCTGAAAAGGAAGTGGAATAAATTCTTTTTCTTACCCTTGATGAGTTCCTGTGAACTTAATGAACTATTGCTGATTGATCCTTCAGGCATCAAAAGAAAGTGTTCTACATCAGATAAGTGAAGGGATGGCTCTGCTCAGACAATCAAGTGGAAGCTCTGAAGCATTTGCTTTGATTATTGATGGAAAATCACTTGCCTATGCATTGGAGGATGATGTTAAGGACACATTTCTACAACTTGCGATCAGTTGTGCATCTGTTATATGCTGTCGTTCATCACCAAAGCAAAAGGCACTGGTGGGTCCTTATGTTCAGTATGCATTTCTTATTCAAAAGCATTGCATCTTTGCTTTAATGCCATTGAAGCAAACAATACTTAATCTAGTAAGTCACATCAAACGTCTGAAATTGGTAAATGCAGGTGACAAGATTGGTTAAAGCCGGCAATGGCAAAACAACACTAGCGATTGGTGATGGTGCGAATGATGTGGGAATGCTCCAAGAAGCAGATATTGGTATCGGAATTAGTGGGGTTGAAGGAATGCAGGTAATCAGCAGTGTATTGTAATTATATTAATCCCCATTTTCTTTGTCACAATTACATCAACTACCTTTCTTATTATTTCTTACATTTGTTGTCTTTTCTCTGCTTCTTGAATAACAGGCAGTCATGTCCAGTGATATTGCCATAGCTCAGTTCCGTTACTTAGAGCGCTTGCTTCTTGTTCATGGACATTGGTGTTACAGAAGGATCTCAACAATGGTAATGCTCTTCTAAATGTAGAAACAGGCATTACTATGTCTGATTATGACCAATAAAATTATCAGAAGTGATCTAATAAAGCACTTTACTTTGTCTAATGATGCTGCTATCTTTCTGCTGCAGATATGCTACTTTTTCTACAAGAACGTCGTCTTTGGCTTCTCTCTCTTCTTGTATGAAGCACATACCTCTTTTTCTGCACAACCTGCCTACAATGATTGGTTTCTGTCACTTTTCAACGTCTTCTTCACATCACTCCCTGTACTTGCACTGGGAGTTTTTGATCAGGATGTATCAGCCCGGTTTTGCCTCAAGGTATGTTCACGTTTTAACCAGATGTAACTAGAGTTCACCACAATTGACATTTAACCATATAGAGGATCAAATCATGGAGCAAAGCAATGTTAAGGTTTACCAATTTCTTGTGGCAGCACCTTCTTTGGGCACCTTATTTGGCGAAAGTTCTCTCCTCTTGCATTATAATTCATCGCAGAGTTGGATAATTGCGGAAAATGCATGGCGCTTTCTACTGGGAACTCCAAGTAGATCAACTTAGCCTGTGTACTGATCCGGAGTGTCAAACCTCTTTTTAGGAAAGTGAAGGAACAAAGATAGTTAATCTGGACTTTGTTAACAAGCGAAGCTAATCGGAAAATGATGAAAATTTGCTATTTCCAGTACACTACTTTTTTGTTATGTGTAATCACTGCTTTACAAATCAAATAAAATATGCTTAACAAGTTCCCTGAAGGTACTCGTTAACAACACCATTTAATTTCAATAGTGGAAAGTGCCTTTATGTTCCTTACAATATACTTCACCATATGGTGCCAGGAAGTGGACCAAGTCTGATTATGGGCATCACTTCCAAAGTCTCTGGATGAATATTACTATAGAGATTAAATTCCATGATTGCAGCTCTAAATGACATATTTCGCTTGTCCTTTTGAAGATCACGAACCCGATTATAAATATTTCTTGCATTTGTTTTGTTGTTGCAGTTTCCGATATTGTACCAGGAAGGGGTCAGAATATGCTCTTCAGCTGGCTTCGAATACTTGGCTGGATGTTCAACGGGTTCATTAGTGCAGTCATCATCTTCTTCTTGTGCACAAATGCCTTGGAGCACCAGGCATTCAACAGTGACGGTAAAATCGTCGGATTTGAAATCTTAGGAGCGACGATGTACACGTGTGTAGTTTGGGTTGTGAATTTGCAGATGGCGCTCGCCATCAGCTACTTCACTCTAATACAGCACGTCTTCATCTGGGATCGGTTGCCATCTGGTATCTCTTCCTTTTGGCGTATGGAGCCTTATCGCCTACCCTATCCACCACTGCTTACAAAGTCTTCATTGAAGCGCTTGCCCCTGCACCTTCCTTTTGGCTGGTCACAATCTTTGTGATGATCTCAGCCCTGATCCCTTACTTCTCATTCTCAGCAATTCAGATGCGGTTCTTTCCCATGTACCATGGAATGATACAGTGGATAAGGCATGAAGGTCGAGCGGACGATATTGAGTACTGCAACATGGTGCGGCAGAGATCATTGCGGCCGACAACAGTTGGTCACACTGCACGTTTAGCTGCAAAATCTAGGCGTGTGCAAGATGGAAATCATAGCACATGACTAGCCGCTGTTACATCTTCTTGGTAGCTAAACATTAGGATTTGGCAGACTGATGACCGGAAGTTCAAATACAAAACTTGCCCCGGTGGGTAGATGAGTTTCACAGAAAATGTATGTCGATTAAATTGGCCTCCTTCAAAGCCGAACTTTGCCCTCGGAATCACAATAAAGATGTATAGAAACAGAGTTCAGTTGTACCATATGCCTGAGTCTGACACAGGCTGTGCATTGTAAATTTTTTGGTGCGCAGCACAATGTATGTAGGACATAGCAGAGAGTATTCATTTTAGGTGTGGATAGTGTACAGAACATATTACATGATTATCCAGAGGTTAGTATTTCATTTCTCCTAGATGCTGCACTTGAGTTTCTATATGGAGCTATTAATTTCCTGAAAGCACTCTGGTGGACCGTCACATCATTACATGCATTTATCGATTAATTCTCTGTTTCAGCGAAGTTGAAAGCAGAAATTCTGCATAAGCAACTGGAATGCAGAACTGATCATGATGTATGTGGGAAATACGTAAATCATCGCAAGATACAGAGTAAGGAGCATTGCTGTTGACAACATCCAGCTCCATTATTCATGGCAGGGCTAATGAACGGATCCTCTGGAAATTAAGTTAGGTTGCATTTGAATTTGCCAAAATAAAGATGTTGAGAATTCAATCTCTTACAGCATCATACCCGGTTGACCCGTTGCTTGTCTTTAAGAATACTCTCTGAGGAATCAAAGCTTGGATTTGGTTCAGAGCTTTGGTTTCAGAGAAAATGCTTCGAATGACTGTTACTTGTGTTGACTTTTCGGTGATCATATAATACTTGATTGCAATACCTCAGTAAATTATAAAGCTTCCAGCACTAAACATCTGTCACTTGAGCTGTACAGAGTCAATGCAGAGAAAGTCAAAATCAGAGTGGTCCAGGAAGATACAGCCCGCTTCGTGCATTGTTTCCCTGCAGAGCTTTCAATAATGCATCATTCACGAACTCATAAGATGTACTGTTTGATGGGTTTGTGCACAGGTGTTTCGTTAAGGAAGAAAACTGAATCATCTTCTTCGTGAAATATCTACTCAGCTTCCGTTGCGTACTCATGATGTTTCATTTTTCCAAATCTGTGACCGACTTCTTTAGTTTCTCGGACGTCGCTCGAAGCACATGGTGCCACCTTGCAAGGACGGTGAATGCAATAGAAGGCATCAAAAGATTTGGATGTCTTCTCAATTGAAAGAAGGTTGAAAATGTCGAAAGCAATTCTTCGACTTGTGACTCTTTGGGAAATTACGCATAAATAATGGATTTTCTTCCTTCGAAATTTGTAGCTGAAGAATCAACAATTTCGATTAGATGAAACTGAACAACACCGGAATCAAATCCCTGATGATCACATACACATCCTGAGAAGCTCCCTCCATTTTCCCTGCCCCAGAAGCTCCCAAATCCAAACACACCCTTCTGAGACATCTCTTCCAATACCTTCTCAACTCCTCCATGCATCGCCCGCATCTCCCAGACTCCTCTAGGAAAAACCCCTCTTCCCCGACTCCTATAGAGCACCCCGGGCCTTCCACAACCTGTCCTTCTCGCGAATGCCTTGTCATTTTGAGGCTTTTCCTTTTTCTCCTGGAATGCCGAAGCCTTTTCTTGGCAAATTGCTTCGTCTTCTGGAACAGCCGGCATGGAATTTTCAACAAGACGAAGATGACAATCTGGAGGATTAGGCATTGGCAACAGCACGACACGACGATGCAATCCGCGGCAAGCGCGTTCCAGTCTTCCATGACTCGTGGATGCGGTTTGGAGGCGAATGATTAGCGGAAGAGATCATCTTAGGTTTAAGAAACAAGGTTCTTTGTCTCTCTAGCGAGGTTATCAGGAAGGGTAAAGCAAGCAAGCAGATATCATGCAGCTAAAGCTAATACGGTGGCAATGAGTTATATGGCTTTAAATTGCTTGGCAAATCTTAGGATGCAACCATTGTTGTCAGCTGGGCTTATCAAGGAATGAGAGGAATGCTAAATTTCAAGGAAGGAAAAAGTCTTGCTTGTTCCCTGTCATAATCTGGCAATCTTGGAGTCTACTCTTCAGTTTCAGCATCTACAGGATGATTCCTGGGTTGCCACGTCGTTGCTTGATGTGATCCTCACGCCCTTTGTTTTCGGATAACATACTTTCTAAACATGAAGATTATTGTTCTCATGTCTTCCTTCCTAGATCAAGCAATCATCTGTGCCGAAGCATCAACTTGATTTAATCCTGTCGGACTCAACAAGATCATTAAGGAAATTCCAACTTTATTAGTCAATAGAGATTTCTATAATACGAGATCTAATGGGTTGTTCACAGCTGGTCATTAAAAGGACTCTTGCGGTTCAAGTTATTGACCGAGACATAAGCTTTTTGCAGGGATTATAATTTTTCAATAACGCTAATTACATCAAAATTTTAATCACGTAGGTTTATAGGAAGAGATGTAGCAATTTGCGGGTCATTGTAATGTTACGGTTCCCTTTACTGGTTTTGTGCCCTTCCGAAGAACGTCGATACAAGAGTGCGACCTCCTCCAGAACTCCAGATTATAACCATCATATAAACAGTGATGTTACGGACGCAAAACTATCGAGACCGATATTTAGAAGTCTGTGCAATCAGAAAGTTTTCCTCGCGAAATGACCTCATAAGCTTTACATACAGATCTCTAGAAATTTTTTTGTCTCTCAAACATTACTCGTGCAAAAATAAAGAAGTCATCCTCTTGCAGAAACAGTGATATTATGGGGTCTTTTACAATATTCCCTTTCATTCGGAGTCACGACCTCGATTCTATTGATGCAGATGCCGACTGTTTGTTCACTGATGCATAACATATTCTACTCCCCCCAATTTAAAGACAATTTGAGCACAAGAATTTAGTAAGATATTGCGGAGATTAATTACATTAATGTGACTTTGAATACAATGAACAAAATTGAATCAATGAGATTTTCACACCACCCTAAACCTCGGCGGCAATAGAAGATATGCTATAATACTGGCTACCCTAAAAAAATTTGCGGTAAGGAAGTGCACCGCTTGACTTTATGAAGAAACCTACTTACAGGTACAAGAGAGCGAGTTTTGCCCTTTACCAGCGGACAAGCTCTTGAGAGCCAGCTCAGACAAGACAAACACTCTTGATGAAAAATGAATCCTCTCGTAGTATTTACCAAAACCGTCCTTCAACTATTTGAGCTACACCGGCTAAAGAATTCCGTACTGTAATTTTGACTGCCAAAAGCCATCCTCTGAAACAATCTGATTTCTGCAGATTGTTGAGCGGAATTAAACACCTCGCTCTCTCCTAATCTCATTCCATTGGTTAAGTCGGCAGCAGCCAAACTATCAAATGCTCTCACAATCTGCAAGGTATGACCTGACTCAGGATATCTTCACAGACGACAGATAAGTTCCAACCACAATGCATATTTAGAACTTACCTGTCCCATACGAGGTCTCTTGGCAGCTGAATGTCGCACACAAGCAGCTGCAGCTTCCATCATCCGGAACATTTCAGCTTCAATATAATTTCTTTCAAGCTTTGGATCTGCCAAACCCTCAAATTCTTCATTATCAAGTGCATGGCTCAGCAAAGGTCGAGCCTGGAAGATGGTAGGATATATTGGTTAGTGAAACGAATGTTTCATTATTTACTACTATTCCATTTGCCATGCTTGTGCATTTGGATTAATCAGTTCATTGAGTTGGACCTAAAAACACTCAACATTCTAGAGCAGAGGTTACGGTGATCCCATCCCTCATGAGAGGGTCCAGTCTACCACAAATTCAAAGACAACCGCGTACTCCGTTAGACTTGAATATACTGTGAAAATATTATAGTGTCCTTAATATGATGAGGTGACACTAAATGCAATTGGCCTGTTGCCAAACAAGTAATCTACTAGACATTATCTTCCATAGAAACAATAACTTAAGGGAAAGTAGACCTGCTAGTAGTTCCTAAATTTACCAGAAGTTGGCACTTAGCAATTTAGCCATGCACACCTAATAATTGTAGACACCGCAGTTTTCCCGTGAAAGGTAGAAATGCTCAAATGTCATCTTCATTCTCAATCTCAAGATGATTAAAAAGGGTTGCATTGTTTTCAACCTTTAATGTATATAAGCATCTGTCTTGACTCAGGCCATAGACATTACATTACCAATTCCATTGCGTAATATTCGAAAGTTCAATCAATGCTCAGGTCCAATTAAATCTCAGAAAGAGCTGATAAGTAAGATGATATGTTAATGATGGACCCACATAATAGATTTTGCTTTGATGGTCCGTAAGTTTCCAAAAATCTATTTGTGCTAGTTGTTTTCTTCCAATATGGACCTCAATGTCAGAACAGCAGTATAATATATGACTAAAGACCCATCCAACTATCATATCATGGCCACAGAAAAGCATCATAGCCAATATTAACAGATAGAGCTTTAAAGGATGCAAATAAATGCACAGTTAGATTGATTTGGCTAGGACATTGTCTTCTAAAGACTCCCACTATTAAGGATAGAACCCCGATACATAAATTCTGTTTAAGTAGTCAATTAATGAACTCCTTCGCAATTTAGGGTTTTCAATGGGCCAAACTCAGAGGACACGAGTATGAACAAAACCAGATTCAACACATTGCTTTACGTGCTCCACAAAGACAGATGACCAGCATCTGTATTTGCTCTGCTAGATCTAACAGCTTTATCCAAGTCAATTTAATATGGCAAATCATGATCAGCAAACGCAAAAGAAAACAAGGATTTGTAACCAGATTCAACACATTGCTTTACGTGCTCCACAAAGACAGATGACCAGCATCTGTATTTGCTCTGCTAGATCTAACAGCTTTATCCAAGTCAATTTAATATGGCAAATCATGATCAGCAAACGCAAAAAGAAAACAAGGATTTGTAGCTAACCCATTCAACTAAACTCTCATCTCCCAAGGGTTGTGATGCATCCACAGGCTTCCGTCCAGTTATTAGCTCCAGAAGCACAACTCCGAAAGAGAAAACATCAGATTTCTCGGTCAATTTGCCACTTGATGCATACTCAGGAGCCATGTATCTGAAATGTCACCATGAAGAATTTATGTTAAAGAGAACACGCGACAGTAGGTTCTCATAAAACTCAGATAGATGTCCTCTCTAAGCATCACAACTGAAAATTGACAACACTACATACCCGAAAGTTCCCATCACGCGTGTAGTGATATGTGTATCTGCATCAAGAGCTAATTTGGCAAGTCCAAAGTCTGATACCTGATAAGCAAAGAACTAGGCATCAGTACAGCCAAACTTCTTTTTCAGAAGAACCAATTAAAGCCTGTCCAATAGGGATAGTAGTCACACCCGAGCTTCAAAGTTATTATCTAGAAGATGTTTGACGACTTGATGTCTCTATGGATGACGCGAGGATGGCCTGAAAAAGACAATCAAAATTAAGAAAAAATTACACATTAGTAAATCATGGGAAAAGAAGATTCCATGACAAAATCTACTAAAAGAAATGTACTGTTGAAAAAGTAAATCGAGCTAATCACTCCAAGAACAAATACTCTTGGAATTGAATCATTATACATCCTTTTGTCTCTCAAGTGAACAAAAAATAGACCAAGAAAAATAAGTGTATCTGTTAAGCTTATTTTCATACTTTGCTTTACATTTTAATGGATATCAATAACATGATCCACAAGTAACGTTTGATCTTCTTATTCTTTTCCCAAATAACATTGCAACAAAAAGGAAGGGATTTTATTTTGTATTTCTCAGATTAGATCAAGCTAATGTGCATAGTAATTGGAGAACTGGTGCTTACAGTCTTCATGAAGGTAAGCTAGTCCACGAGCAGCACCAGCAGCAATCTTAACACGTGTTGCCCAGTCCAGCACTGGCCTACCTTCTCCTACATGTCAGAAGGGAAAAACTACAAATCAGAAGGGGCGGAAGACAATCTGCACAAAGAATTTGAGCATCGACACATCGAGAAGTTTGAGATGAGCGATTACTGTACCATGAAGATGAAAGTAGAGGGTATTGTTAGGCACATATCATACACAAGCAACCTTCTGGTGTCAGCAATGCAGTACCCAACCAGCGACACCAGATGGCGATGGTGTATGCGACTGATGATTTCAACTTCAGCTTTAAATTCTCGATCCCCTTGCCCACTACCAACTTTAGCTGCTTTACAGCTATCTCTCTCCCATCTGGAAGGAATCCTTTATAGACAGCACCAAATCCACCTTCACCCAATAGATTTTGAGATGAAAAACCATTGGTACCCTTGACCAGCTCTTCATATGTAAACCATGGCCTGGAATTTCTAATTCCTCCTGGCTCCTTCGGCGAGTAAGCATCACTACCTGAAGTACTTCCAAGGAGGGGTGCAGAAGACTGCGTCTTGATAACAGATGAATCTGGACACAATTCATAATGTGAACTCATTATTCAAGTTAAAAACCACCACACATAGATCCACTCTTAATTCCACATATACTCGAGAACAAGGATTAAAAGAGGTGAATCTCTTATGCCTCTCTACACCAATTCTGAACCATGTTTGGTTTTTCTTGAGAACACAGTTGAAAGTTTTAATGAATTTGAAGATTTCAATGTGTTAAATTCCTCATTAGGTCAAACTAGACATCTGACATCATTTGATATATTCATGTTGCGTTGCTTACATATCTTGCGGCGCACGAATGCTTTATACTTCCAACATTAAAAGCCCCAAGAGAGAAGCACGTGTATTAACCATCATGCCAAATTGGAGTGTGCGTTTTTGCAAGATTACTGAGGCACCAAAACAGAGAGCACGTTTTATGAATGAGACCACAGCGCACCCACACAAATGATACACAAAAGTGTATAAAAGATTTCTGGAGACGGGGTAGCATCTCTAGAGTACCTGTTCCAGGGGAAGAAGCCCCGGTGACGGAACTATGTAGACTCCACTAAGTCCAGTCACCTTTTTCCTTCGTTTTCTCATGCGCCAGGTAGCAAATCCAATAAGGCTAATGAGGATGAAACCCACAGCCACAACAATAGCCACTATGCCAGCTGTTCCTATTCCAGAACCGGAATTCCCTGTCTCATTGGAACTGGAAGTTGAAATAGGATTGTTGCTTGCAGTCGGACCAGTTGATGCAGGGGTTGGAGGGACAGGAGTGGAAGGTAGAGGGAGACCTGACGGAGAGGGTGAAGATGCTGAGATTGGAGGAGAATTTGAAGGAGTTGGTGGAGAACTGTGCCGGGGGGGACTAAACCTGGGTGGTGGAGGTGATTTAGCTGGAGGAACAGCCAGAGGGGGAGGTGAACTTTTTGGCGGATTTGAGGTTAGTGGTGGAGGTGAACTTTTGGGTGAGGGCGACACAGGTGCTGGGGGTGGGGGTGAACTTAGAGGTGGACTTGATGGTGGCGAAGGTGGGCTTTCAGGGGGGTCTGCAGAAGGCGGCGAAGGTGGACTAGGAGGATTTGCAGTTGGTGGTGGAGGCGAACTAGGAGGATTTGCGGTTGGTGGTGGAGGCGAACTAGGTGGTTTTGCAGCAAGTGGTGGTGGAGTTGATGGTGGAGGTGGTGAACGCCCTGGCGGTACTGGTGATGGAGGTGGCGGCGGAGGCGAACTAGGTGGTTTTGCAGCTAGTGGTGGTGGAGGTGAAATCTCACGTGGTGGAGTTGATGGTGGAGGTGGTGAACGCACTGGCGGCACTGGTGATGGAGATGGTGGCGGAGGCGAGCCCGGAGGAGTAGCAGCAACAGGTGGCGAAGGAGTAACTGATGGACTAGGTGGGGAAGTTGGAGGAGGAGGTGAAGGCGGGACCGGACTTGTTGGCGGATCTGATGATCGTGGGGAAGGAGTTGAGGGCGTTGGAGCTTTGGAAGGAGGAGGTGGAGGCGAAGGACTACTAGGAGGCGGTGCCCACGGTGGCGGGGATGGCATCGCTGGAGGCGTCTGAGGTGGTGGTGATGGAGTTGAAGGGGTGGTGGAGTCAGGTGGACTTGCCTTAGGCGTAGCGGGAGAGGAAGGCTGCGGAGGAGGAGGAGAGGAAGGCTGTGGCGGTGGAGATATGGTAGTTGGTGGTGGCACAGCGGAGGGGGATTTATCCGGAGATGGCGAAGTACTTGCCATCTCTGAGATCAACACAACCCAGACAGCAGATCAATCAATCTCCAGTTCCACAAATCATGTCAAATCTTTTGTGGATTCTATTAACATATCGGACACGGACACCTCCACATTTCCTTTTCCAGCTAAGAAGACTGAATTTTGAGGACAATCCAAGCGACTAAATCAATTCTTGAGCCAAACCCAAAACCACAAGCAGAATCACTTCTCTGCCCCGACTCAGAGTCACAGGAAAGACCATCAGTATCAGCCAATGAAGAGTAGAACACAGTTCTGGGAGCGATGGAGCTTATTAACCCGGATTGAACCAAGAAGGGCAACGTCGCAGGCGAACACAGATCAGCTCCAAAAAAGCAAATGACAGATCACAATCTCCAAAAGAAACAACGATTCATGAGCCATAGACTGAACCTAGCAAAATCCAAGCTTTTCTCATTCGATTCAGGACTTGAAAGAAAAAATTACAGCCCGAATCTCCAGTACAGAAATGTAGCAACACCGACCCGAAACAAGCGAGCGTAGGCGAAACCCAAAAATGCTTCAGAATCACCAAAGCCGAGCCTTTTGCCCTCCAAGCAAACCTCTCACTCATTCAACCATTTGAAGTCATCACATTTCATTCTTGAAATTAGACGATGAACGAGTCCTGGAAGCTTCTGTGTGCCTCTCTCTCTCTCTCTCTCCCTCGCGTCAGAGCAACTGCAAGGAGGCACACGGAATGTGGGCCCACCGATCCAAAACACAAATGTGAGGCGGACGTCAAGAGTATACTTTTTGAGGGATTGTCCGATTTCAAGAGGACGACGACAGTGAAGGTCTACGATATCATTATCAAGTCATGATTCAGATAATTCAAGGTTCATTATCATCACGGCCTCCTGCATTGGTCGGCTTCATTGCAACGTCAAATCAACTCGCCTAGATTATTACTTTATCATTTCCTGATGTGGTGTTCTGCTGAGTAACGCCACGCCCTCCTCATTGCCAAGCCAAGATTTTGCAAATTATAATCTATTTCTTTGAAGGTTGCGTCTTTTAATGGTAGTTTATAAGCCCTCTTGCTTAGGCAAGGTATGGATATGTTTTTGGTTTCAGGGCAGTATTTCGTAGCCTCGTGACCCAATTTTTCAATCGGATCCACTTTAAATTATGACTTTTCTTGTACGAGTCCAGTCTCAATTCAAATCAATCTGCTGTTGCAGCGTCTCGAGTTTCACTTCTATAAATGCAAGTTTTTCATTCGAATAAGTTCGTCGGCGAACTTATTCGGATTTCAAATAACTAGCATCACTTTCTTTTTCTTTTCTTTTCTTTTTCTGTACGAGGATTCGATGGGTTCATAATTGAGCGTTTTAATAACGTACTTAGTTGTATCGAGTCCGACTTGTTTTAAGATCATGAATTTCGAGCCATGCCAATGTTAAGCTCAATTCATCTCGCGATCAATTCATCTGAGATTTGAGTTATCGTTGATTCGCGGTAAAATATGCAAAGTAAAGAAAACTCTAACACGCCTTCGGCACATTGCTGACAAAAATAGCATGGTGCACTTTCCGGTCAATTTTTTTTGTCCCTTCACATTTCTGTTTTCGGAAAATTAGCTTAAAATATCGTTTAAGGATTACTCTTAAAGATTTTTGCCCTATAAAAAAAAACCGGTCCCCCATAATTCAAATGTTTGATTTTGTCTTTGCACAGCGTGTGATGCTATAAACAAAATAAAGGTCATATTTTTTTTTTTTATATATCTGTACGTGTTTTGACTTTTTCCTTTGGGAGCCCCTGTTTGACTGGGAATAATTTAGTGGGACAAAAACAGCTTGGTCCGCATGGGATTTCTTGTGCTAATCATATGATTATTCTTTGATTAGAGAATTAGAACGCAACCACAAGTTTATCCTTAATAAAGACCCGATTTGTCCTCGTCCGGCACCCAGGGACACGCTCGGATTGTAATATCTTCGGTGCGTCGAAGAGAACATAAGGACATCAGCACATTAAACGGGGAGATTCTCTATGGTATGGTAGCAATGCACACACGTGACCTAGGTCATATGCAGAGTGGGTCCCCAGCGAAGCTTGCGAAAAGTATGAGTGGGTCTTAATATTCAACGATGTAATTAAGGAGAACCTCTTTTTTTCTTTTACCATGTACAGCGAGAGCGGGAGCATGAAATCTATTTGTGGGTCTCCCCCCCGGTTCGGGATGATGGACCCGAGGAACGACGGAAATTTTCGGGAGTGGTGGGTCGAGATTTGCGTCCCGTTAGATTCACGGGGAAAATATTGAATGGTTGGTAACCACCGTGTCGGCGGTTGACGTGACGTGCGTGAGCCTACTCGACTCCACTCGAAAGGCGACGCGTGTCATTTTCCAATCTACTAGAGGAGAGGAGAGAGACAAAGAAAGCCTCCGGTCTCTTTTTTTTTTTTTTTTTTTGATCCCTAGCCGGTCCATGTCATAGGACATGTGCCGCCTTTGAATGGAGATGACTAGGACTATGTAAGGTCATGTGGGCTGATGACGTGGTGATTACTAACCACTAAATATGCATCGATCTTTTCGGTGTTCTTGCGACCTGTGAAGTTCCCATCTACATTCTGCTCCACGTTTCGGAGAGTCTGCCATGGTGGGTTGTGATCTTCAACGATTCGAATCATGTGCCTTGGCCATGGCCACCACGAACATTTATGGCCGTGACCTTTTTCCACGGCGCCACACCAGTCCAGCCCTAATGTGGGGCCTTTTCCCCAGGACTTACCTTCCCTTTATCTTTCTCCTTCAATGTTTTTTGTTGACCCTCTTTTGCTTTTTGTCCTATTCTTTCCCTTTCCCGAATTTCCCTTGCTCTTTGGAGAGAAAAAGGAATTCTTTTTTTTTTCTTTTTTACTGCCGTTGTGGACCGTTAAGATGGGGGAATGTGAAGTGAGAAGGACAACATAGAATACAGACTAGTGGCGACATTTGACGACGGAAGTGTCGGTGGGTACGATTAGACGAGAGGCCGTAGGCTTGGGCGCACGCGTCTCTACGATCTTTGCCAGCACTAACGTAACATGCGCGGACACAACCTTTTAACGCATGTATCGTCACTATTAGGCTTCTTTTTGGGTCGGTAGCCATAGCCATGGACCAAATGACAACTGCACACGGTCTAGTAAATTCGTCCAAGATTTCGGAGTGCGGCTATGTCCCAGAATTCCATGGCGGCGCGGAACAATGTTTCGTTTTCCTACCTGGGCTTAAGGAAGGGGAAGGTGCGTCTACAACATTTTGGTGTGACCGCTGTTTTGCCCCGTCTGGAATGTCATGCGGTTTGACAGGCTGAGGCCCTAGAGAGGCATCTGGAGGGCAAATCCAGACTAGAATGATCCGCTTCGCAACAAACACCAATCACCATCCAGGTGCTCAAATCAACAAGAATGCGAACGACGAAGCCAGGCCGCCGGAGAGAATTTTGTGAACCAATTCTCGAGGGCACGTATGCCTTCGAGCCAGCAAAGCATGGTCAAACCGAATCACTGTACACTTACATGTTCATGGTTTAACCAAAACCAGTTGAAAGTCACCATTTAACATCGACTTTTTCTTCTCTTGCTGATCATTCGAATTCTACAGCACATGACTCTTCGGCATTGCGGCGTTGATGCTAGATCTTTGAGAAAGAGAAGGCTTTGGGAAAGGGATGGCGGGTTGGGGAACTAAGATTTTCAGGCCAATGAGGCTGGAGGAGTAGGAATCTTTCTACTTTAAGTCAGGAAGATTGTGTCCCTTTTCATAGTTCTAACAGAGAAAAGGAGCATGAAATTGGAAGAACTCTCATAATTCAACGATGGAACTTTTCTGGCTTTCCAAGTTTTGGAATACTATTAATTAGTTGTCGACGTTTGACCGCAAAACTCTGGCAGTATGCAGAAATGAAAATGCAAGGGGAGCTTCGCAGCGTATAAGAATGCAAAAAATGGCAGCCGGAATCAAGAGTTGCTGGATGGCTGACTACAGGGACACTAACTTACCCTCGGAGCAAGCAGATTTCCATAATGCATTTGACCCAAAAAGGTATCAGCAAACCGAAATTCAACCATCAAATCAATGAAATATCGCACGTGCGTTTTTATTTACTCTTACCTCTGGCTTGCTCGAAGTATAGCAGTGTGAGCATATCAGGTTCAGAGACAAGTACCACGAGCAAGGGCAATAGGAATTCAGTACCCCGGATCCTCCCGAAAAGGAAAAGGCAAAGAGCATTGGCTGACATAGAAAAGATCCAAGAAAAAGAATACTATCGATGAAGTCATATTTTCCATTGCTAAGGCAGGGTGAGCGCCAAGTCAGAAAAATTCATAAGGCTGCTTATCAGGTTGAAAAGCTCAACATCAAAGGATCCTTCATATCTCTCTATTCTATTTTGCTTTGATATATCCATTTCTCACACAAACTAATTTGTGAGGAAAAAAAAAGAAAAAGGAAACATGAGAACGGTTTTTTTTTTCCCCCACTGTTCATGTAACTATTAAAGGATTCCGTACCTGTAGCTGCAATGGTGGATTTCTGAGTTAACACTCCGCTGCTTGGTGTTAGTGGACCAAATTCAGGACTTTGCTTCCAGGAGAAAACCTATCAGTTTATACTCCCAATTCTGTGGGAGTAGCAAGAAGGATGTAACCACTCAAGATAATTGTACATAAGAAACCTTAATCCAGAAAGTTGGGCCCCACTTGACGTAAAAGAACAGGATTTATTAATGAAGTGGCTAGTTCAGCCCATTCGATAGCCTCGAATTCCTCCTTGAAAGAATCTCAGCTGCCCAGCTCTTTCCTATTTCAGTCTGAAACTTACCTGCATGATGGAACATAACGAAAGAAAGACAAATGTTAAATCCAAATCCCAAAATCAAGTGAGAAAAGAATCAGAAGAAACCTGCTGTTGAAAGGAAAAACTCATCCAGCACCATCTCGTGTTCTGCATGGACATAGCATAACCTCAAATGAGATAGGTTCTAGGAGAGTGCATAAGTAGAAACTATATCAAGGCCAGGAATAGATAGGACATTTTTGCAGTTCCCAATCTAATTGTATGACTGGAAATGAGCATTTAGACGTGAGTAGAAACTTCAAAAAGTTGGGTGCCATTAAGTATGATAGAATCATTCAAGAAACAAAATCTCAATCGGCATACTCAAATATGGAAGGGATAAACAGGAAGGGCGAGAAAGAAAGGGGGAGAGAGACAGAGACAAAGACAGACAGAGAGATGAGACAGATCTCGACAAAAGAAACAAGAAATATTAGACATATCACATGACTTGGCCATATTATCTGTATCCCTGCTGTCATCGATTTTCAGTAGCATCAACGAAATTAAATCAACAAAAGAAAAAGGCAGAGTCATTATAGTGCAGTTTAAGCAGATCTGATGATAATGTTAGCCCAAGAAATCCCAAAGTAATACTTTTTGCTTCCCTACCTCCACCCACTAACAGTTCTATTCTATGCATTAAAGTGATGGAATCCTGGTCAGCACAATCACGAGCATACTTTAACCACTGCATTCAGCAGAGAGGATAAAAGTTCAAAAGTATATCACAGCCAAACGGTTAAAAATTTCTCTCACAACCAGGATTCTCCCATCATGTGCAAATTAACTTGTCATCTTAAGGCTTGCCTGTTTGCTAATAAGCAGTATGGTGGCAGAAGGCAAAGCCACCCAGATTGGTAAATAAGGAGCCAAAATACATGAAATGTCATTTTCAGCTGTGGGAGATGAAATATTGACTGGAAAGATCATTCATGATCAAAGCAATTAAAACTAATTGCTCCAAAGCACTAATCAGCTCACTTGGAATCAGAACTTTTAAATCACATGGAGGTTCTCCAGAAATGTTTGTCAGAAATTTGAGCTTTAATTTTGAAAGGGTCACAAACTCTTGTGTACTGTTGATGTCAGCTCATTTTCTTCCCAAGTTTACCAAAGAAGGTAACGTACAAAATCTTCTTCATGCTTAATGCAGGTAACATGATTGGTTGGCCAACATGAACCATAACAGGGAATAGGTAACTACACACACAGCAAAGTCTGAGGAGTCTGCACACAGAGAAATTAGGTGGATGCATTACCCATCTCATATTCAGGGCTTGCAGAATCAACTCGACCTGGAAAATGGCATATGTTAGTTTACTTGAATTAAGCAAACCATGCCATCAAGAACAGGATCTGATCTCAACAAGAAGCCCAATAAATTGAGAAGCCCTGAAAAATCGTAACAAGCTTTACATCCATAATAAATAAGCTATACGCTTAAATGGCTATAATAAAAGCATAGATGTTTATCCTGCAATCCTGTGCCGCTGAAGGGCCACCTATCTTGCTTCAAATTATGTGAAAGGCAAATATCAACATCAAAGCAAGATATTGAGATGATCAACGGGCAAAGAGCAAACAAGACTACAAAAAAATTTGGAACTGAAGTGTGCCGTGCCAGAAAACGGTTCTCAAAAATCTTGGCAGCAAACACATACGTCAAAATCTTTGACCAATTAGCCTCTAGAGAAGAATTGTTCTCATACTCGGCCCAAGTGCCTTGATCTCTTCAGGGAAGAAAAAGAAAGGAGGGGGGGAAGACAGAAAAGGGGAAAAGATCTAGAAGGAAGGAAGGGAAAAGGGGTCCC
>JAGVVM010006432.1:0-20548 GCA_019149425.1 Psidium friedrichsthalianum
TTGCCAAAGGTTACTTTAACTAGTTGAAACAATCCGTCGACTACTACTTGGTTCCTTTCCTCTCATGAAAAAACATGGAGCAAAAGTGATATACCGTTATTTCGCCCGAGTATTCAACTAACTAAGAACATCATGGACTGGTTAGAGCTATGAGCCAGAGAGGAGCAGGGGAACCTAGTCTTCATACAAAAGATTAGGGCAAGCCTCTGTTAGGAAAAGAGAGTCCTTTTGACCGAAGTGGTTCATCTAATTCTTGATTTGGCTGACCAATCCTAGAAGGACAGGTCCAAGACTAGCGGGGGAGTCCAGTTCAGTGGCAAGTCTGTCCACGGTTTACTAAGGCAAACAATGAGCCGCGTCATGGCACACCTATGACCATATAATTTATAGAAATCACATTTTAAGGGACCCCCTCCCCCCCATGGTGAAACCAAGTGTTACACAGTCGCAAATTGCCCTGAGCTTGGCTCAAACTACTTAGGGATCGACCTCACTCACTGCACGGTTCAAATATTATTTAGTATCTTGAGGTTCTTTGCTCGGCCCAAAATACGATTAACCCACGGCATGGGCTACAATGAGCCCCAAGAGTTTACCAAAATGAGTATGATTTGTATGTGTGATAATATCTACTATACCAGGAAATATCAATGAGGCTGAAACTAGATCTTATCAAAACTAGCTCCTCCGAATTCACGACCCAGATTGCGTTTTCCTTCCTTTTCAACAAAACTATCTAGTAAATTGCAAGATTAGATAATTGGAGCTCAAACTCAAAGTTTGTACTTATTTATAAATTGATCAATCAAGATCAAACTCAAACGGAGCTCAAGCATCCGATTTTCTAATCGGACTCAAGCCGAGCAGGATAAAACTCAATTCGAGCACTAGATCAATTTTGGCACGAATACGCAAGCGAGTAAGATGCAGGGCTCGCGTCCCCTTGTCAAGTGAAGTGAATGAGCCCACTTCCTCAAAATGGAAGGGACCAGACGTCCACCCCGGCAGTTTCCCTTTCAAGTCGCTGGTTTAGCTTTTGACGATGACCCGACTGAATCCTCGGCGTTGGTGTGTGTGTGCGTGTGAGAGAGAGAGAGATGAGAGAGAGAGAGAGAGCGCGCACTACAAGGATAAGGTAAATCTACGATACATTATTCCATGAGTTAACGAAAATCATCAAGCACACAGCGAACAGTGGCCATGAAATTCTAAGACTTTTGGGGAACAAGAAACGTCAATTAGACGCAAAAGTTCAGTAGGGCAGGCACGATAAAGAGACTTGCTCGATAACCAGTATGAGCAACGAAAAAGACAAATACAAGGTCAATTCCAAAAGTAAAGTCTAAATTCCTAGAGCTTCTTGAAGAGAATGACATGCTCTTCATCTGATAAGTCAAGGAACGTGCTACAAAACGGTTCAGCCCGATCTTATGGCACTCCTCACACCATGATTCAAGCAGAGGTTGAAAAAACTGTCAACCATGTAATACAACTGAGTTGGAATGGTAGCTCTTACAGACCAAGCTGGGTTAATCAAGGGATTTACTTAGAGCATGGTCTTTATTGTGTAGCTACCCAGCAGGATAAAACAGACTTCACAAACTCAGTGCGCCAATATTATACCATGAACGAATGTACAACGGGTGGTGATTCGAGCTTCAACCTCGCTAATACGGCAGCCTCTCCTTGTTATTGAAATGCAAGCTCCCTAACCCTCTCAGAGTGGTCTCAAAATAGTTTATGTTTGAGGCATTTCCACTTGAAGCCTGCTTCTGCTCCGATGATCCAACAGGCGAATTTCTTCGGGCACTGGAAAATTTCTGATTCACTCCTGGGCTTACATCTGTGGTACGACGGTGAGAGGCATCCAACTCGGTCCCGAGAACCCCAGCATCCCGACTGCCAGAAACTGCAGGCTTCCTTGATGAACTGGTTGACCGCACAATATTGAACTAGATAACTGCATATATTTAAGAGAATATATGGCAAATTAACATAGAGAACCTAACCATCCATTATATCATGCACATCAGAAATAGAGACCAAGCAAAATGCATTAAGATTGAAAAACCAATTATCATGGTAGACCTGCACTTTTCCACCTGGCAAAGTAAAAGTGTGCAACATGTTCCCTACAAAATTTTAGTAGGAAAATCTCCAAGCAGATGCTGGAACTGCATAGTTTGCGTTCAGTACTCATACTCAAATGCAATTTATCAGTTGGATACATAAGTTTGGTAACTAAACAGATAAAATGGTATCGCTTTTTTCCCCTCCTGCATCCCAGTACTGCAAACTGAAAGTAGAACACAGGATATGATTATTATCACAGCAACAAACCACTTGTCTTGTGACCTAACAAGGCACAGTCAGGTAATCCCACCAAGTTCATCACAGAATTATTCTCAGTGGCATCATTCACGAGAGTTGGATTCAGATAGAATTATTTCAAGTGATGATGACCAAACATATGGAATACGATTGAAGGCCTACTCCAACACTAAAAACAGCCAACGACTATAACGATATTTTGGGGCATATTTCCTTAGTTGTCTATATGAGTGACTCACCACAGCTTCTTTAGATGCGATAGAATCATTTGTAACTGGATTCTTTGGCTTTGATAACCTTCCAGAAGTAACAATTGGTCCAGAGTGCCTCCGACGAGATGGATCTCCCAGAGACCATGCAGAGGGTCTACCATCTTCACCGCCTTCGTTGGACCATTAAAAGCAATATCAAATTAATGGAGATTTTTGCAATGTACTAATGACTGCTCCAAACTTTCAGGTATGGGGCGAGTTGTGTCATGAAGGAATGGAGGATCACCTGATTGCTTCTCGGTGTTATTAACAGCTGGAGGTACACCAGAACTTGGACCTGCCCCATTGCCCTGCTCATAAGAATGTAATGTAGCATAAGAACCCAATGAATCAGACCATCCAAGGGCAACAAAATTCCATGAGGAATATGATTCTCACCAAAGCACGGGAAGGTGGAGTGGCAATCTGAGATTGCTGATACTTCAAAATGGTCCAATCAAAGACATAGTCAAACTGAAAACCTAGAGCAATAAAATACTTTCAATGCCAATTAGATGGTAAAACACTCAAAAAAATAGGGGAACAATCTAACATGGGGCAGAACTGCAGTCTCAAACAACTCAACATGCCATCACTACAGATAAAAATGAACTGATTAAATTCGAACCTTCGCGGATGAAGAGATCACGGAACAGTCTCTTTAGATAAGCATAATCTGGTCTATCATCAAATCGCAATGACCGACAGTAATGGAAGTATGATGCAAACTCTGAAGGATAACCCCAGCATAATGCCTGGATAAATGAGAACGCGTATCAATTTTCGAAGACTATCTTCCTGCCATTGAAGAGTTCTAAAGAAAATAAATATATATTAGCTACACATCAAATTAACTTCAAAAGGTAGTGATCACCTCAATAGAAATTGAAACTTTCTTTTCACTGATTTTCTCATATTTCTGCTTCTTTGTCCCAGCTTTCAATCCCTGCCAGGGTAGGCTAGAGAAAAGCAAAAACTTAAATGAGGAAGGAAAAAGACAAAAAGAAGAAGAAGATAGGGAGTGTTGGAGAGGAGTGTTGGGGGATGGGGCGTGGAGGGAGTAGAGGATGGAATGAGGAAAAGAGTCAGCAAGAGTTTTACCTTCCTCTGAGAAAGTACATCAAAACATATCCAAGTGATTCTAAATCATCTCTACGGCTTTGCTCTGGCAATATCAGGCAAAATATAGTGAGTTTTTCTATGGGCAATGAAGCAAAAGACCAGAGCCATTTGACTGTCTCGTTATGAGGGTTAACATGAGAAGATAGAAGAAATAGGCTAAGCATACCAATCCGAGGTGAGTATTCATGCTAGCATATCTGGCTGTTCCTGTTAAATTCTTGTTTTCTCTGTCATCCATATCGGCATCGGCATGGAAACAGCCAAAAAAAAAAAATGCATGTAACTAGTGAAACACATATCAAAATGGTTGAAATCTCTAGATAAAAAGGCTGGAAGGTAACAAATTACATCTTCACAACTCTGGTTTTGCAAACACATTAAACTATAGGAATTATGCTGACAAGCAGAACATGCATGCTTCAATTGCAAAAGACAAATAAATGAAACAGAAAATAATAGGAGGAACTTATCAACAACAATCCTATCTTAATGAATAATGAGCAATTACAAGGAGAGATTAGAAGCCAGCCAATATGAGAGCAGCAACTTTAGCACTGCTAAAGTAGCAAAGGCTCATCCCACCCTTAAAAAGGGGTAGAAACTATCAAATCCCAAAGACATTAAAGCACCAACAGTTTTCTGAATGATGGGTCATAGTTTAGGAGGAAGAACTGTTAGTAGACATAAAACCATCCATTCAGGTTCTATATTTGTTCGAAGAAAATGCTCAGCCAATTCCATGCATCTAACCAAAAAATCCTTTCTAAATGTAAAGTAACCAACCTGTAAGGGATATGTTGATGAGTTGAGGCGTCCCTGTATTTCTTTGCGAGACCAAAATCAATAATGTAAACCTACATTCAAGCAGGCGAGAAGGCATCAAAATGAAGCCCTTTTATATGCAGATATCAAGTCAAACAAAAAAGGAGTTTCTGAATGCCACCAGATTCGCACGTCTACCCAAGCCCATCAGGAAATTGTCTGGCTTAATATCTCGATGAAGAAATGATTTAGAATGAACAAATTCAATACGATTCATCTGTGAAGAACATAAAAAGTTCCATAAAATGATAAGAGGAGGAGTACTACACAAAGAACAATGAGCATAAGGAAACTTACCATTTGATCTGCGAGCATGAGAACAGTCTTAAGGGAAAATTTCCTACTGCAAAAGCTAAATAAATCTTCCAGACTTGGTCCCAGTAAATCCATCACGAGTACATTGTAGTCGCCTTCAATACCAAACCATCTTACATTCGGAATACCAGCTGCCAAGGATAAGTACATGCAAAGCAATGGCATAATGATAAACATCAGAAAAGACAAAAAGCACACACGGTTAAATTAGAAAAAGAAGCACCATAAGTCAGGTGGAAGAGAGGTCTTACTTGCTCCCTGAAGTATTTTATATAACTTTGATTCATACATCAACTGAGGATGCTTTGTCTTGACAGTTTCCTAAACAAGTGGTATTATATAAAACTAAATCAGCATTTACCATCATGGATAGTGCAAAACATGTGCCTCAGAATTCAAAAGCATCTTTGAATAATGTTCAAGTACAGAGAAAAGGCACAATCAATCAAAATGGTGCATGCACTGCAAAATAAATAATCAAAAGGATCAAGAAGCATGGTTCACTTTCCTTAGGAGACCATGCTTCTATCTTATGACAGACATGTGGATAAATGAAATGGTGTATCCCTCATAAAAGGCTGGCAATTGGCATTTACATGTCAAAGTCAATTTAGGAACTCGCATCGAGTCGTGTCATTGCACAACGTTGTATTTTCTTGAGCACACTTAAGGAATGTTGTATTTTGCTTTGTGTCACTTTCGGGCTTGTGAATATCTGCGTTGATAAACATGTCAACTCGAATCACTTAGTGTTTACAAACACCAAACCTTACCAGTCTGCCACTGATCATCAACTTAAATTCATCTACCTGCCAACAGATAATGGGCCAACATGAAGGATCTTCTCCGCTACTAAGTCAAGTAGATAAGGCAGTATCATTCTCCATGTAATCATAATTGGTAGAGCCACAGACCCACAGCACCAATAGAGTATACTCATAGTAACCAAACTTGATTCTCATACCAATTCAGAATAGTCTATGTACAACACAAGTCTTTGCATGCAGACTACATCATCCGGACGAGAACAGAAAAGGAAAACAAATCTGAAGAAGCTTGTTAAGTCTCCCTTATTCATAATTTCAATTTTCCCCAAAGACAAAACTCTCATCATCTGCATGGGTACTTGCTACTGTTTCTTTAATAGATTTTCCACCAAATGGTATGTACCACTTTGGCAAGGAGGATCTACGCATAGGTCTAGCCACACTAGTACAGTCGTAAATTGGTAACAGAGCCACTTCATGTCATCAAAAGAGAAGACTCTAATTGCCCCAGTTCCTAGCAACCCCCTAATTAATCTCACCCGCTCAAAACACGCATTTTTCAAGTGAAAAATCAATCTTTTATCTTTCTCTTTGAAGTAATCTTTCACGCAAAAAGTCAATGCTCAACATTGCACAAGGAGCCGACTTGTTGACAAAGTTTGAGACAGTCATTGTAAAAGATCGCCGAAGATGCATGACTCAGGCTTATAATCGTAATATACCAGCAACACAATACGTACGCATGCATGTGAAAGCCACAAAACCACGAAGATTCCACTCGTTAACTATTATCATTCTAAAATATGGAAGTTAGCACCGCCGACTTGCTGGAAGCCAGTGAAACGATACCTATGCCCAGTCGAACAACCCATAAAACGGAACAAAGCACAATCCATATCGCCTAAAAGAACGTAAAGTTAAAAAACATCAAAGTTCTAAATCAACAAAATACCGATGCGATGACTACAACTATACCAAAGGAAACTAAAACGCCCAAAAATGGAGAAAACGAAATTCAACTGGGAGAAGAGCCACTCACAAGCTTAATTGCGATTTCCTCGTTCGTCTGGATATTAGTACCTGAAAACAATTCACGGGAAAAACTTCAATCACAATCAAACTGAAAGCAGAACGGACGAAAGCAAAAAAAGAAAGAAGAAACAAGCATCAGTGAGCGAGCAGTCCACCGAGGTAGATCTCTCCGAACGATCCGCTGCCGATCTTACGGCCGAGCCGGAACTTGTTGCCGACGCGGGGCTCCATCGGAGTGCGAATTCCAAAGCCCCTGCTGCGAAGGGGGTAGAGAAACCCTAGCTACGCGCGCTCTTATCTAGAGACTACCGGGAGAGACTTCATTGCCATGAAACCAAACCGCGACGACTGAGCCAGTGATGAAGAGAGAGACAGAGAGAGACAGAGAGTGTTGGTATACCGAACCGAACCAGACGGTGACGATCTTTGATCTAATCGACATTTTAATCGTGATTACGTTACTAATCATTTCTTTAGTTCCCCATCGAAATGTTAATCTTTTCAGTAATATCGTTCGAGAATAAAAAAGAATTTCGAAAAATTATGTCGACCTTTCCGGTTGGCGATAATTTAATTTTTTTTTTCAGTTAATACAATTACCTTTCATGTCCATTGAAATTCCTCCTAGAATTAGATACTTTCCCATAATTGACAAATTCCTCCTATAGTTAAGCAGCTTTGCATAATCAATTCGTGGTTGGTTTGCCTCCTGTCCACAGCTGTTGCATTCTTAATTCTTGATTAACAACCCATATCTCGGGGACAAAGTATAGTTCAAAAATAATCCGACGAAATCGAGAGATTGATCTTCATGACTCGACTTTCCCCGATTTCGATCGTGCTTACCATTTTCTAGATGTAACAAAACGAGCCGGTTTGCTTGGATATCCAGTTCACGGAAGTGATCAAACCAAAGCAAAAAGCACTTACGTTCGATGGAGAATTGGCGACAATAAATCAAACATAGGAGTGAAGAGATTGGTACAGAAAAGAAGCAATTTCACTGTATCATCGCTCATCAAAATTTTTACGCAGATTACAACACAGGGAGGTTATGACTCCTCCAGATTCGTCTGTGCACAAGAGGGAACCCAATCATCCCCGCTTGTTCTTCTGATTAAACAATTTTTTTTTTCTGGGATGAAAAAAAAAAACTAATTGAGCAAGAAAAGGGCCTCAACAAAGAAATCTGCAATGGCCTAAAACCTTGGTGTAAGAAAATAATGTACCCATGCCAATCAAGAACCAAGACCTTGTTTAAGTCCCGTCACGACCCGAAACCTACGAGTGAACGTCACGGCTCCCCACGGCTGTCATGTCGGCCGTCTGGCCTCCCCGGCAAAACGCTTGCTCGTACAAGAATGAGAACGTTGATGGTGAAAACAATGATGGAGGCGGCGAGACCGTTCGCCATCCACCCAAATATCCGACTTATACAAGTCGAAGAACAAATTTGGCCCGACACCCAAAAAAAATTATCTCATAAAAAATCTTCGATTTTTACTTTTTTCCTAATACTACCCATATTTTTACTTTTGTCCCAATTCTATCCAAACTTTTACTTTTGTCATAATTCTACCGGCCTAGTATCAAAAAAATCCTTAACTTTAGTATATGTCCCAATTATATCTAATTTTTTTATCTCATAAAAAGCCTTCAACTTTTATTTTGCCCCAATTCTACCGTCATTACCACTAGTTAATCTTATGTGGCATTTCTACGTCATTAATGAATTACACATTAACAAAGCCGACATGAAAAAACCTTCAAACTTCTCTTCTGTTGTTTGCTTCCCAACATATTACCGGGAGATACAAAGTCACTCAAGATGCCGTGTTTTGTATTCTCTTTGGCACACAATAGCCCAAAGAACGCTAGACATGGAAATATTTGGACGAGCGATATAAAATCTCGTCATCCCTGAAACTTACTATTCTAAATTTTACTGTTTCTAAATTTCGAAAATTCATTGGTAAGTTTGGCGAGAAAATCGAGTCATATAGGATTACTAATGTTGATTGTGGCGGAAGGCTGACAGTGGTAGAACTTGAATAAAAGTAAAAGTGAATGTTTTTCATGAGACAAAAAAAA
Source organism: Psidium friedrichsthalianum (assembly GCA_019149425.1). Lineage (NCBI taxonomy): Eukaryota > Viridiplantae > Streptophyta > Magnoliopsida > Myrtales > Myrtaceae > Psidium > Psidium friedrichsthalianum. The sequence goes on from JAGVVM010006432.1 coordinate 8,732, forward strand.
TTTCGAATATAATTGGAATATATGTCAAAGTTGAGGGTTTTTACACAGCCAAAAGTTTTGCTATGTTTTTTTTAAAGACAATGCTGAAGTTAGAGGTCTTTTTGGGTAATGGCAAACAAATTTTTGGTCCTCGCTGGTATAGCGCGGGAAACTACAAATGTCTGAATGTTAGAGGGTCTTTTTTGGTACAGAGAGAGAGATTGGATCAAACAAACCAAATTTTTTTGAGTGGCTCGCTGAAAATGGGGCTGTTTGAGCATGTTATATAGGAGCGGAGAAACTACAAGTAGTGTGGAAAAAAAAGAGAGGGGCATGAATTAGCAATCATGAAAGAGTCTCCAGGTTGAGCATGCATCAGGCTGTTGCCCTTTCCTGTACATTTTCGAAATTACAGTGGTCAAGAATGGTTACCTGCAAGCAAACCTCGGCGGAAACATGTTGCTCGAATACTCCCGATGAAATGGCGGGCAATGAAGTGACGAAGACATTGAAGGATGTCGTGCACCAGTCGCCGTAGATCGATTGCCCGGAGAAGGCCGTCACAGCTTCGAAGAGAGGAACGTCAACCGAATGCTATGTTCTTGTAGGGGAAGTAACGTATCTGGATAAAGGAAGGGAAGAAAAAAGTCAGTGGGCTATTCTTTCGTAGCACCAGCGTCCGTGAACAACTAGGAGTCTCTCCGAAAACCGAAACTGGGCAATCGAAAAATCACTGGCCATCACAGCGTGCAAAACAGTAATGATCTCAAATTATTATGAAGATGCAGAGTCAAAAGCAGGAGATGCTCCTTTCATTCGAGTTTCTCGTTGAATCAAGCTCGAGCAGGATGGCCACCCAGCCACTCAAGTGTACATGAAATCTAAGCTTTCTGCGGGAAAAGAATTGTCAATTAGACGCAAAGTTCAGTTAGGCAGGCGTGATAGGGGGATCGCTATGATAGTATGAGCAACGAAAAGACAAATGAAGGTCGATTCCAAAAGTAACGTCATGATTGCCTATCAGCTTCTTGACAGATCATGACATGCTCTTCATCTTGATAATGCGAGAGTGTTGGCACTCAAAATAAGTCGCCCGTGAGAGCATGCGTTGTGCACGGAGAAGTCGACACACATGCAAGACACGTGACGGATTGATGCACGTGATAAACGCGTGAAAGACAGTATTTCGACAGAGTGTGAAGAAAGCACGTCCAGAGCACATAAGAGTGCTGATAAATGTTGATTGATGGGAGTACCAAGCAAGCTAGCAATACTGTCAAAGGGAGCACTACTTATTCAAGCAAAGACTAGGTCACATTGTGGAGCATATCAAGGACGAACAAGGCAAGTTCAAGCTATTAATATTGGCGCCAATGAAAGTTAATCCTGCCAAAGATTCAAAAACTTTTCAAGGAGTGCCAAAGAATACGAAAATTTCTCCCTTAAATTCGTTGGTGGGAGAGCAGTTTTAGACAAATAGAGCTAGAATAAGTCCCTAAGAATACCATCTAAGAGCTCGTGATATGGGAAAGACGAGAACATAAGCCGCACAATCGAAAGAAGGTTAGCAAATATTCTTATCGACAATTATTGGGATTTTTTACTTAAAAACCCTGAGAAGTGGAGAATGTGGATATGATTGTCTCGAGAAAAGGGGTTAAGCCAGAGCTGAGACATTGACGATTATTTGAAGTTAAACAACTACTTGAAGACTTGGTCAAAAGGGGTTAAGCAAAATTCTCAATTTATTTTAAATAAAATTCATATTTTAAATTTTTTATTAATTTTTATTTTTTAAAATCTAATTTTATTTTTAAATTTTTTAAGTTTCGTCATTTTTTTATTTTTTTGTTAAATTTTTAAGCTAATTTATCAATTTACTTTAAATAAAATTTGTATTTTTAATTTCTTGTTAATTTTTTTAGTCTACTTTTTTCTTTTAATTTTTTTAAGTTTAGCCCGGCTTTTTTTAAAGCTTTTTTGCTAAATTTTTAGGCTAATTTTCAATTTAATTTGAATAAAAATTGTATTTTAAATTTTTTGTTAATTTTTCTTTTTTGAGATATACTTTTTTAATTTTTCTAAGTTTAGCTCGGCTTTTTTTTTATCTTGTTTGTTAAATTTGTAAGCTAATTCTCAAATTTACTTTTGTATCTTAAATTTTTTTTTCTTAATTTTTATTTTTTTAAATCATTTTTTTTTTTTTTTTTTTAAGTTTAGAAGTCCATGTAAACTTAATTTTTTAAACAATAATACCACTTAATATGAAAATTTTAATTCAAAATACCACAGATTAATTTTGGCCAGATTTTCTCGTAGGAGGCATTAAAGTGATCGTTTTGTTTTCAATTTGACACTTAAGTGATCTTGCCAAAAATTTTTGTATCAAAGTGAGCACCATACACAACTTTTAACACTGATATTGTTCTTCTTCTTGGGTCATTTCTTGGTGAGCATGATCTGCCATAATCTCTTTGATCCCTTCATTTATGTGCCTTGTCTGAAAGTAGCTCGAAGTTGAATATAATTCAACAAAGTCGAGAGATTAATTTTCATTAAGCGACTTACCTGATTTTGATCATGCATAACATTTTCTAGCAGTAGAAAAATTAGTCAATTTGCTTGTATATCCAATTCACGGAAGTGATCAAACCAAAGCAAAAGCACTTATTTTGATGAAAATTGGTGGCAATAAATCAAGGAAAATTATCAAAAAAATACCAAACCTAGTCTTAAATTTTTTTGGCCAATTCAATCTTAAACCTTTTGAAATTATGTTAATTTAGTTCATCCAGTCAATTTTGGCTGACCAACACTAACGTAGATGTCAATCGACATTGATTGTCCGACAATATAATATTGTAATATTTTTTGACTTATTTCTTATTTATTTCTCTCTTCTTCCTTATGAAGTGAGAAGTAGGAGCAGAGGCTGGTTTTACAAAGTTGAAGCCACAGGTGATTAGCCATCGCCTTCGATCTCTCTCTTGCATTTTTGGCCTGTAACTGCATCGTTGTCATCGGACTTTGTGATGGGGGCGAAGCTCAGTCTCGCTAGATTTGGGCTGGCAAGGCTCAGCCTCACGCAACCATAGCCGTTGTGTCTGGGCAGTCGCTAGAGAGGACGAGGAAAGGGGAAAAAAAAAAAGATAACAAAAAATTCAAAAAGTTTTAAAATATTATGTCACCGGATGACAACCGATATTCATATCACCACCGTTCTGCGAAAATTGACCGGATGGACTGAATTAATATAATTGCAAAAAATTTAAGACTAATTGGCAAAAAGAAAAATTTATGATTGAATTAACACGATTACAATAGATTTAGTAAATTTTTGATAATTTTTTCCAATAAATCAACATAGGAGTGAAGAGACTGGTACAGGAAATAAGTAATTCCACTATATCTCAGAGCTATCACTCAACAAAATTTTACACAGATTACAATACAGGGAGTTTATGACTACTTCAGATTTATCTGTGCACAAGAGGGAATCCAATCATCCCCGCTTCTTCATCTGATTACATTTTCTTTTCTGGTACAAAAAATTGAGCAAGAAAAGGGCAGCAACAAAGAAATCTGCAATGGCCTCAAACCCTAGTGAAAGAAAAAAAATGTACCCCTGTCAATCAAGAACCAAGACCCTCTTTGAGTCCTGTCACGGCCCGATGGCGAGGTGTTTCTTATTCAGCCTCCCTTTCAGAAGCCTAATCTTCGCCTCCACCCTCGCAGTGAAACCAATCTTGGTTTCTTGTCTGGCCTTGGACCGTTCCCTCGTCCACATGAGATGGTCTCGGACATCCTTCTTGTAGTACTTGATTTCTTGGATGATGTGGTGATCCATGGGATAGAAACATCTCTGGATAGATATGTGACAGAAGTAAAGTAGGTTACAGGTAACCGTCGCCAGGAGGGTGATGGCCCAGAAACTTGCGGCAGGGGCGAGGACCTCGACAAGAATCTTGTACACATTCCCCGTGTAAATGGGAGAGAACAATCCATAGATGAAGAGGAACAGGTACCAAAACGCGATGCTTCCCCAGATGAACAGGTGTTGGATCCATGTGAAGTGGCTCATGGTGAGCGCAATCTGGCAGTTCACCACCCACACGATGCAAGTGAACATCACGGTTCCCACAGCTGTCATGTCGGCCGTTTGGCCTCCCGAGCGAAATGCTTGCTCATAGAAGAAGAGAACGTTGATGGTGAAAACAATGATGGAGGCAACGAGACCATTCACCATCCACCCAAATATCTTATACCAGTTAAAGAACAAATTTTTGGGTCCTTGCTGATATAGCGCCGGAAACTACAAAAAGTGTGGGGAAAAAAAACATGAATTAGCAATCATGGAAGAGTCTCTAGGTTGAGTGTGTATCAGCTATTGCCCTTTGCTGTTCATTTTCAAAATTACCGTGGTCAAGAAATGGTTACCTGCAAGCAAATCTCGGCGGAAACATCTTGTTCGAATACTCCCAACGAAATGACGGGCAATGAAGTAACGAAGACATTGAACAATATCATGTACCAGTCGTCATAAATCGATTGCCCAGAGAAGGCCGTCACAGCTTCGAAGTAGAGGAAGGTCAAACCGAATGCTATGTTCTTGTAGATGAAGTAACATATCTGGATTAACAAAGGGAAGAAAAAAGTCAGTGAGCAGGAGACGACAGATGTCTGACACAAACACACGACCCTTGAGTTTGTTGTCCCTTGTATGCATTCTCAGCATAAATCAAGAAAGTAGGATAAAATATAAAGTCAATGAAGAAGTCGCAAAATTACCATCTGGGCTATTCTTTTGTAGCACCAGTGTCCGTGAACCACTAGGAGTTTCTCCAAAAACCGAAACTGGGCAATCGAAAAATCACTAGCCATCACAGCCTGCAAAACAGTAATGATCTCAAATTATTATGAAGATTTGTAGTCAAAAGCAGGAGATGCTCCTTAGTGTTAACCATCAAAAGATATATGTCCAACACACCCCAGTTGTCAGGGAAGGCACGATGATAGCCCTAACAAAGAGATAGGAAAAGAGTCACTAACCTGCATACCTTCCACCCCACTGATGCCCACGCCAATATCAGCTTCTTGAATCATGCCAACATCATTCGCTCCATCACCAATTGCTAATGTAGTCTTGCCGGTTCCTTCCTTCACTAACCTCGTCACCTGGAGTCAGGTTCAGACTTTCTAATATAAGTACAAAATCCCGTTTAAGTTTTACCCACCGGCATTGCAAGCCTGTCTGTATATGAAGATGCCTCTGCAACGTCGGCGGGACTACAACAATTATGAGAGGGGAAAAAAAGGTTACCAGTGCCTTCTGCTTAGGAGAGACCCGGCAGCATATGACGGATGAACAGTCAATTGCCAACCCTAAGAATTGATGCTTCATATCATCTTCAAGGGCATAGGTCAGAGTTTTTCCATCGATTATCAGCGCAAAGGCAGCATGTGGATCTTTTTCTAGCTTGATCATTTGTGAAGCATTGGTGATTTGCATTATGATGTTGTCTTTGATGGCCTGATCAGCAATAAGATGCGATGTGCACAAAATGTCAAATGAAACAGTTATGCCGAATCAAAATGTCCAAACTCTCTGACCAGAGCCTTACCTTCTTCGAGTCTTGCCCTAATGTGTCTGGACTTGTTGCTGTTATACAGATCTGTTTCATCCCCTGCCTAAGTAAACTGCAAGCAAATCTGCAATAGACACGATGGATTAGAAAAACCGTCGGGTTTCCTATTCTGCCAAACTTCCAACGAGAAATTAATTTATCGATAGTAGAGATCTCATTTGAAGTAAGAGGTATCGGGATGGGAAAGCTTTCTATTAGCTACAACAATCATACCCAATGTTGATTGCAGTTTCCATCTTATCTCCGGTGAGAACCCATAGCTTAAGACCAGCTTGGGCAAGTTTGTCAATGCACTGGGGCACCTATAGGGGAAAAACAGTAGATATCACCTTTGAGTTCAGATGAACTAAATAAATGATGTATGTGAGTAAATAAACTCAAGAGTACGATTCTTTTATTTTACCCCTTTCTGCAATTTGTCCTCCACAGCAGTGGCACCCACAAGAATCAAATCCCTTTCTATCAATTCAGACACCCTTTCAAGCATGGCATCTCTGTCTGCCCCAATAGAAGTCTTTGCTTTGACAAACTCATCATTCCAAGCAGAATACTCTGACTCTCCAAGCTTTCTATAAGCAAGTGCTAGCGTACGTAACCCATTTTCACCATATTCATTCAGATGTTTACTAGTAGCTTCCTCATATACTCTTCCATTCTTTGCCAACCGATCGAAAATGATACTGCACAATGAATGAAAGTTAACCTTCGGGTCCAAAGAGATGCCACATAATTCCATCTATACTTTCAATAGAGAAAGTAGTACGAGCATGATGATGGGATGGCTGGATTCCATGTTAGTGTTCACGGATAATGTTCTTCAAAGAAAAGAGAAGTGAAAAGAGACACCATGGTGGTGCTACCCGCCAAGTAACTGCTCTTGGAAGAGAACGCTTATTTCAAAATCAGCTTTTAACTTACAGCTCTTTCTTTCAAATAAATCTGTTTGTATACCCTAATCCACAGTAGCACAAAAATAGAAGCTAGAAAAACATGAAGAAACTTTTAAATTTAACCATCAGTTTTCAAAGTACTCATTCATAGCAAGGTTAACTGATTGCCCCCATGATAAGTTGAAAAAAAAAAGAAAAAAGGCAATGAGCAAAGCTCATCACATGCAAAGAAACCCTACAAAAACTGATTAAAATTGAAACTGTAATGTCACCATGACTATTGTCTAACAAAAAATGGTCATCACGGCAGAGTATGGTATCTCGTATATAAAAATCCATGTCCCCGAGGGCACCTGAAAGAGAATCGCAGTAACTCGCTTTCTCATGAGATAATGAAACTAAAAATGTTGATGAGACATATGAAGTGCTATCACAAGACCAACCTGTCAGCACCTTTGCACAGAAGAAGAATTTGCCCTTCCTCATCCCGCACGATCACAGACATCCGCTTTCTTTGCTGGTAAAATCCAACAGGTTTCAGAATTTTATACTCCCTGGAAAACATCCAAAAATCACACCATAAGACAAGGACAGTCAGATTAATGTTACCAAAGAAGAACATAGGGGCAGAAAATACTTCTGTGCAAATTCCTTGCCTTTCAACTGGAGAAGGATATTTTTCACGGACAAATACGCTTGTTTGAGTTCTTTTTGCAAAACTCAAAATCCAAATTCTTTAGCAGAAACCAGAAATGCTATTTCATCAGGCGACTCAGCTTCGTATGTGATTTCACCTGTCTCTTCGTTTACCTCGGGAATCGCAGTGTGCATAGTGCTAGTATCCGCAAGAACAGCAGAATCATATCTGGCTTTGGTTCTTTCATCCAGTTTCCCTCCATCAAACGGCTGTCATCAAAACTAAAGCCCTTTATGGCGCGTTCCCACGCTTTCCAGACATAGAAGTAACGACCGTCTCTAGTTCAATCTCCGATGCCCCAAACTGGTTTCTGTCGTCCCGCACAGTGAAGGCACTGGAATCTCAGGGTCCTTCTCCTCAAGGTCAATGGCCATTTTGCTTTGCAGCGGCAAGCTCAACCTCACTGGATCCAGCACCATATGCAGTACCTGCAATGGAACACTTGAGAAAATCCATCTGATTACATGTCAACGTTCCGGTTTTATCAGAGAGGATTGTGTCCACCTGGCCCCAACTCCTCATTCAGTTAGAGGTCCTTGCATGAGCATGAACCCCGCTCTGTTCATCATACATATCCAGGTCCCTGTTGATAAAAATTGCCTGCAAGAACTTAACCATCTCGATGGATACGTAGAGAGAGATGGTATCAATACCCATACAGCATCAGAGCGGTGACAAAATGGCACAGGCCCGATGCACTGGCTTTCTTTGGATCATAACAGGACATAGGATTCTGGGGGTTGCAAGTACACCCAGTCAGGCATTTGGTACTTTGTCTGCACAAAGAATCCTATAGAACTGATCAACGAGATACCGAGTAGACAGCAAGAAGAACATATATGATGCGGTCCATTTTCCCTCTCTATTGTGCTCCTTTTGGAAGGTGATTCTGTCGCATTTTGCATCACTTTACTATCATGGACCAGTAAAAATAGCCACTCCATAAACATAAGCTGTATTCCTGAGCTTGGAATCTCTGAGGAGTATTTGACTAGGATCCAGTGGATAAATCTGCCGGTCATACTCAAAATTGCCCCCAAGGTATAAAGATTGGGATTCGGGTCTTCACACACTGATCATCCCAGAAAGTCCTTGAAACTTTCATCACTATCCAAAGGCAAGGTCGCCTCCAACGATCTTTTTACTTTCAAATTTGTTTCGCCATCCAAATTCATGGTTTCAACATAGCATAGACCCGTCCTCGTAACTGGATGATAGCAGAAGCAAGTCTGCAGGGAAAAATTGATCTTTCTCAACTTTCACGACGTCGCCTACAACCATATTCGCCACTGTTTATAACCAAAGACTCCATCTCCTTTATGGACACTAGCTTTTCTGTTATTAACCTTCATATCCTGAATGAACTATGCCAATCTTCTACAGCCTCCTTCGCCATACTAACCCCAAGAACAAATGCCAACGGGGCAATCATGCTCAATGGGGTGAACGGGGAAAAAGAAAAGAGCGAGCATATTGCAGCCACAAGGAAGTAATGTTCGCTACCCTCCTAAATTGCTCAAAAAATGCGTTTGGGCAAAAATGTAACGACATTATACCTTGTGGTTGATATGTAATTCGAGCAGTATTTCAGAGGTTTCTTTTGTGCCATGTGGCTCATTGCAATGTACAATGCGAGAATAGCCTGGGCCTTGTAATGACTGCGGTTCTGAGTCTCGGCAGTGTTGGGCCGGACACATCCGAAGGTATAAAGGTTACTCTGGCGGATCCTTGCCCTTATCCTACCTCGAGTCATCTCTCTTCACTTCAGCACAAGATTATAGGATCTGATATATAATCCTTTAAACATAAGAACTAAATCTTGACTCCAGGAAGGAGCTTCGCTGTGCTTCTTGTAATGGATTGCAGGTCATTTTCCTACCTCCACCCAATGATAACCAAGAGCTAACCGTTTAAATTACTTTCACTTCAGCAATCACTACGATGGGGCCGCTGATGCACATCACCTTTCCACAGCCGATGAGATACACAGAACAGATATGTATCAATTCACCAAACAAAATAAGCTATACACAAATTACACAAGAACAACCAAATCCTAAAGAATGAAGGTGGTTAATTTTAAGAAGAACATTTCGTTTCAAAAACCGCAGAGTGAATAGGGATCGCATTCAAAATTTCATTCAATATCTTTTGTATGCTTAACTGCACGCACTTATCTGAACTTTGCGGATATTAGGGACCAAAAGAGTCCCTTTTTTTAATGCTCAAATCTTTGCAGATGACATTCTATACTTGAAGGAGAAGAAAAGCAGTTTAATTGATAGCCAAAACCATACAACAGATGTGGCCGAATCAGCTCAAGAATTCAATGCTCGAAACAGTCCCCCAAGTAAATCAGGAAGAGCAAGAAGGCGGAATTCAGAACCACCAAAAATCAACAATGGCCAGCTGGAACCGCAGGCATGAGCTTCACAGAAGGGGGGGAATGCTGCTTCTTTCATGACAAGACAAATCAACCGAGAAAGAACAAAGAAAACGCAAACACAACGTCCCAACCGAGAAAAACCATTCAAAGGGTACCTGAAATCGCGCTTCTCGTCTTCAGAGCAATTCGACGAAGACCCACTTGCGAATCAAGAATAAGAGAGACAAAGAGGCCTCCTTTTAAATGCAGATCAAGGACAAAGAGAGAGAGAGAGAGAAGCCCCTGTCCACCGACGGAGCTCCGAGCAGAAGACAGACTCAGGAATTCCCGGGGGCCTTCTCTCTCTCGGCGTGCTTATATGTTCTTCAACCTCAAGACGGAGTCTCAAAACACATTCAACAATGGCTCCTGAGTTTTATTTCATCAAACGGGGAGGAGGACTTTTCTTTCACCACCGGACCCTCTCCTCTATTCTCTTTCCTTTTCTTTCTCTCCCTGTTTTTGTCAAATCTGTTTCATCGTTCGTCTCCCTCATGACCTGTCCAGCCGGGAGCACCCAATTGTAGACCGACTAAACAAAATAAAAAATATTTCGACTAAAAAAAAAGCTAAAAAAAAGGGAAAAAATAAGAGAAGCTAGCAAGACCTTTTGCTTTAGGTACCCTCTGAATGTACGTCAGGGACCCACAGAGCCACGTGGCATCCGACCCAAGTTTATGCCTTCTTCCTAGATTTAATAGAAAAAAAAAAAATGAAGGCTTCTGTTTCCGAAAAAAAATAAAATGGAATCATGGTATAAGATAAAATAGTAGCTATTTATGACGAGTGGGGTTTTTCACCTTATCAGAAGACTATACTGTATAAAGTATAATAGAGTGCTTAGGTATTGTTTTCAAAGGATTACTATTGCGTAATGCATCAGCTCGCGGCACAGATCCTTCAAGCTAATTCCAAGTTAATTATCCTCTATCAACCACCAGCTATTTAGGGAATCCAAATCTTGTTTTCAAGAGAGAATGGCATTTGCACACCACACCACGCACAACATATATATATTTGCTTTTCACTTACTTAAGTCTTGCCACACCCGATCTAGCACGTTCGAGGGTGAAACGATAAACAATTCAATTTTTTTCTTTTTTCTTATCTAACAATTTTTTTCTTAAAATAATCGATTACATCGGCTATCAGAAATAAAACGATTAATAAATGATCTCGTCCATAAAGATATGCCGAATTAAATTATTATTGGTTGGTTGGTTTTTGATTGTTTTTTTTGGGGGGGGGGGGGTAAATGAATTTGTTTTTTTTTTTTCTAATGAAATATGTTTTTTATTCACTATCTGTTTGAGCGACGTAAGCAATCCGTTTTAGAAAAATTAAATTTATCGCCCAAAAAAAAGAGAAGGCCGACCCATCCCATTCACTGTATTGGAATTGAAACCCATGTGCTTCAACCACATGCAATTAAAATTTTAAAATCTACCACACACCACCACTAAGATTTGTCAGACAGATGGCTTGGATTGAAATCATTAAAAAGAGGGAAAAATTAAAAAGTGGAAAATCACGAGAAAATTTGGGTCTTGGTGTGGCCACATGGTATTCGGAATGGCCAGCCTTGACCCCCCACCCCAAAAAAAATGTATATTAATTTCAATGGTCAATAGCCGGTGAGACCTTATTAACTTGTCGAATCAGGACTCAAACAACGCCAAAAAAAACTTTAAAAAATATTTTTAATCGTCCATAGAAAACATAAGATGTGATTTTATTACCTAATAGCAAAAATAATTTGTTAATGACTAATTTTTTCAAGAGATATAATGTCCCTTCTAAAGAAAAATATTTCTTCTGGATTATTCAATTGTGACGTGACGTTGGCGTGACGAATAAACCGATGTATGGAGGCTTTTCCTAACCATGGCGACCCATGGTAAGACATGCCGGATAGGCACTTCTCTGCCAGTGCTGTCATCCTAATTTTTTTTTGAAAATTTTTTGTGTGGATTTACATTTATGATAATTAATTTGCTGGACTAATATTTGATAATGCATCACTGAATATTCTCTCTCCAACAACTCTTGTCGCAAAAAAAAGGAGTTGCTTCTCCGCATTGGTTAAAAAAAAAAAAAAAAAGGGGGGGTGCATGAGAGGGGTGTAATGCGGGCTTCAAAAAAAAGTCGTTGACAAAGAAAAATCATGAGCGCGGGGCAAAA
>JAGVVM010006433.1:0-13194 GCA_019149425.1 Psidium friedrichsthalianum
AAACAGCCATCATAGCCATAGTATGTGAAATACAACAATGTGAAGCACATGAAGAACAGATACCACAAAAATTTTGCAATGGTCCATTCTAATCCGATCATAGCGTAACTATGACCTGATATGATATTGCTTGCACAAGAACATAAGGGACTTCGATCAGAACCTACGAATAAAAATAATCCATAACCAACTTTGTCAACTTTGCGATATCAATTCACGCATACAACATTTAGGATAAGCGTGCTTGGAATCATTTGAAGCAATTTTACCTGCGCTAAAGCGTATGGCAGGGCCGAGTACATCCCTGCAGCTCGCTCTCTATAGAAAACCGTTCTCTCTACTGCTACAACTGGTTGAACAGAAGATGCATTTGGACCCCGAGGAAGACAACTGCCGCATACATAGATCCCATCGCGTTGATCAAATCTTGTCTCTGGGTGCTGCGAACATAACATTCAGAAACATATGACTTTGAGAATGAATGAGGCAGAGATTGACATTCTAGGCAGAACTTACATTTTAGAGCCTAGGTCCCAGAACATAGTCCCGAACATTAAGGCAATGATGATGGTGAAGAGGAACCGAACAGCCGTATATGGCGGATTCCGCCAGTAAGACCAATGTTGCTTCCATAAGCAAGCCACTAATTGGGTGAAAGTTGACTGAGAATACTTAGTTGGGAAATATAGGTCCTTAGAATTTGGAGGAGGTATGCTCAACGCTTCAATCAAAGCCTTGTTTCTCCTGAAAATCAGGAAGATGTGATTTCCCATCAACATTTTGCAGGTCAATAGCAAGACTAAAAGTCGGAACTCGGTATATTCATTAGACCGACCTGTACAAATCTGAGTTTTTGTATAATTCAGAAAAATCGACGCCCAAGGCGACTTCTTTTGCCGGGCTTGTAACTTCGAGCATCCAAGTTGCTGGATTATAGCCATCTTTGATTTTGCTAACTCCTTGGAATCCCTTCATTTTGAAGATACCTTGGTGATTCAAATAGCAAAAGGAAAACACAGTCGAAGCTCGAAACAGTCTGTACCTCAAAATACCCTATTAGATGAGAAGACTGATGACCCAGAGGACGACATATATCTCTTGTCCCCCGCGTTTCATTAAGAAAAGCTGCAGAACAAGTAAAATTGCAGTAGCTTCTAAGTTGAGTGTGCTGCTAGCAGATTCTTCATATTTTGAACGTGTCGAGATAACTCACCTCATCGAAAGCTTCGAATATATCAATGCTCGGTTGGTGAATTGTGCATACGACAGTTCTTCCTGTGTCCACTGTATTCCTAACTGTTCTCATGACAATAGCAGCAGCTCTTGCATCAAGCCCTGAGGTTGGTTCGTCCATGAAAATGATGGAGGGGTTCGCGACTAGTTCCACCGCAATTGTCAGCCTTTTGCGTTGCTCGGTGGATAGACCATTCACACCAGGCAAACCGACCAAGGCCTGTCTCAGAGGATTTAGCTCCACAAGCTCCATGACTTCCTCAACAAAGAGCTACAACAATTTTTTTCCATTAGAAATTATTTGAATTAGTTTGCTCCTCAATTAGACTACACAACCAACTAAGCAGCAAGCACTCCCACAATTTGTTTTGAGTTAAGAAGGCAATCCTGCTAGAAATATAATGTGGTGGTAGATGCAAACCTTTCTGGTTGGTCATCCACGCCAGGAGGCAAACGCAGCCATGCCGAGTAAAGTAAGGACTCGTAGACAGTAACATGAGGTGAATGGATGTCGTTTTGTTCACAATATCCGGAAATGCGAGCGAATGTATCTTGATTCTTTGGAGACCCAGAAATTGTTACGTTTCCCTTGATGTATCCTCCGGTTTTTCTCCCAGCCAACACATCCATCAGAGTAGTTTTACCAGCACCGCTAACACCCATTAGAGCTGTAAGAACACCTGGCCTAAAAGCACCACTTACACCTTTCAAGAGCACCAATTTATCCTCGAGAACACCTTGATTCTTCATTTCCTGCCAGGATAAAACAAAAGCTTAGTTATACTTTGGATGAGCATAAGAGCTTTAAAACTTATGGTCCACTATGATGATATATCGAGAAAGTACTATCTTCGGACTTTTCATAGCTTAACATCAGTTACCTGTGGCATGTCAACTGAATAAGTTATTTCATTGAAAGTAATTGAGTGCTGCTCAAATGGGAGCACCATTCCTCTTTTCCTATTCGCAGCAACGGGTGTCTCGGGCCATGTAGGTGTAGACCTGGATGACCTTCCTACAAGACCCAAAAGAAAAGATAGGCAAAGAAGTAACGCGGAGTCCTTGAAGGACCAAAGCTTTTTGTTCACCCTTTGAGGTCTTAATAACTACTGCTAAATGATAGACAATCAAAAGAAACCAACTATCAAAACTTCATACCCAATCCATTTTGTTGACTAGAGCCTTGAGATTGCAACTGGATTGATCCTCCAATTCTATTAACGTCCTCATTGCCCTCAGGATCATCTGATTTTATTGTCTGGGATTTGCCAAAGGCTGCATCATCAAATGAAGCTTGAGAAGGCAAGCTCTTGCGTAACAGAAACTTCAACAAGAAGAAATGCATGAGGCACTTACGGTTGAGAAGAGCAAGAGCCACCGAAAATCCAAAGTTGAAGAGGATGACGAACCCAAACAATGCCCCAACTCCTATCCAATACCAGTATGCTTCAGTAAAGAACCCGCGAGACTTCAAAACTTGAATTCCCAGTGGTTCGTTTGAACTTGAATTTGGGGCAATCTATGTTACAGGGAATAAAACAAGAGGAATTGGTCCATCAGAGATTTATATGTATGAAAGGCCAAAATATTGGCATTAACCAGTTACATGGCCTTACCTTATCCCAACTCGATCCTAAAAACTCATTAACGACTACCGCGTTCTGCCCATACATTAAAGGAGATATCCAGTAGCCCCAAATCCACCATTTCTTTACGTCCTCTACAATTCAAAGAAATCAGGATTAGGACTACTTATGAAAAAGAAGCTGCAAACAAAATAAAGAACGAGGTCAAACTCTAGTATTCGTAATACCTCGGGAAAGAACGACTCCACCCAATGCGAAGAGAGTGAGCACGGCAACGACCCGAATGTGTTGGCAACGATCAGGTTTCTCCCGAGTGCCGCGATCAATCGAAACAATCCAGAGGCCATCTGATTAACTGCCACAAGCAAAAGATACTGCTTGAACAACCTGCAACAGAATATAGACAGTTGAATGTGTCAACCAGTACAATGAGATTAGAGTTTCCATCTTACCACCAAAGAATGATCAAAGCTCTTTCTTACCTTCCAACATTTGGATCGTATCCAATGACGAAGTAGGTGATGAACACCCAAACTGCAATCTCCACAAATGTGATAGGGATCTTTAGAATCCATGTTGGAAGAGCATATGCCCATGCTGGAAAGAAGAGGAGGTCTCTTTGCTTGTAGAAAATTGGGAGCTTGGCTATGGTCATCGAAAGCTCCGCCATTCCATTGAACATGATCATAGTCACAGTGAAGAACAAGGCACCAATGTAAACTCCTCCATCAGTTACTGTATCCCGATGCATCTTAGTCCGTAAGAATAGGGTCATTGCAATAATCGCCATAATTGTGAGCTAATAAACACGTCATATCAGTTTAAGTACATCAGACAATTCATGGTTGAAGTGAACTTAAAGGTATTGAAGATGGCATTTACCTGAGTGATCTTGAAGATGTACACAAAGGAGCTCCTTTTCATAAGCAAGTACTCTCTTGAAATGCAAGCTTTCAGCAAATCCTTCATTCCAACACCAAATCTTTTGGTAGTCAAAGCTGCCGGGTGGTTCTTGCTCTTATCAAATGGAGCGGAAAGTTCATCTCCGAGTTTTCTTCCCACGTGAAATGACTGGAATGCCTCAGCAAATTCCCAAACCGTGACAAAAGCGTAAGGCTCGTTTTCACGTGCCCAATACTGATGCTGATCTTTTCTTGATGTTACCTATCAAAAGGTAGCAAAGTAACGTCATTGCAAGAGACTTACATTGAGTATCTTTATCTCCTAAAAGGTGCTGAAACGGATTTTCATATTTTTGCTTACTTCCTGCAAGAAATCGGCAACACCCTTCCTCCGAGGGCATTTGAATCCCATGGACTCGAAGAAATCTAGGACGAGTTCACGTGGGCCCTGGTACACGATCTGACCATCGGATAGGAGAATGATGTCATCAAACAGATCATAAGTCTCCGGAGCTGGCTGGAGGAGAGATATAACAGCCGTTCCATCGAGAATGTGAATAAATTGTTTCAGGGAGTTGACGATTTGGTATGTTGTCGAGCTATCAAGCCCGGTAGATATCTCATCCATGAACAACACCTCGGCAGGCCCAACCAGCATCTCACCTAGAAATTACAGGTCAGAGAATTGAATATTTCCAGTTACTAAAAGTTTGATATGCTTCTAGTTCTAACCTGTGGTCACACGCTTCCGTTGCCCTCCAGAAATACCCCTCAACATTTCATCTCCGACCATCGTATCAGCACATATTTCCAGCCCTAAAATCTGTTGAGAAAACTTGTGCATTAACGTTCTGCTATTTGTCAAGTGCCTGCATGGTTTTGCGGTGATTCTTGTCAGAGTTACCTTGAGAATGTAATCAGTGATAACATTAGCCTCCTGACCTTCTGTTACTGCTGCCTGTGGAATTAGATTATTGCATTAGAAAAACCAGACACTTATGCTGGTCTAGGAATTCAAAAACATGGTACCTGCTAGCTGGAGTCCGACTCAAAACCATTACTTCCTCATCAGTTTCTTCTTAGGGATTACTTAATTCATTTCCTTCCTTACTTGGAAAAACGAAAAACAACTCTAAGCTCTTCTTGTTTAGTTACCTTCATGAAGATATCAAGATCCGGATCTGGTTTTATATTTGCCGCTTTCTCTCTTCTCGCCAACTCCGACAACATATCTGCAGACACCGCCAAAAGAATCAGCATTTCTTTTTCGAACTTTTTTTTTCCCAAGTCAAATTCAAATATGGCATTACAAAAATATAAAAGTATCAATTCAAATTCGCTAACCATATCGTGATCCAACACCCTGACATCTTGCAGAGAAGGCCAAAGTTTCTCTAACTGTCATTTCTCCTATGTGAAGATCATGTTGACTTATGTAAGCCGCGGTTCTTTGGGGCACGAACTCATTCAAGCCATGTCCATTGTAAGTTACCCTTCCTGTTGTCTGGGGAACAATTTTCACTCTCTCAATATCATTGGACGATGCTTTGATGTATCAGATAAAAGTTGAAAATCCACAAGAGAAGGGCTTTAATCAAATGAAAGGTGACTTGCATAAACCTTTAGTTCAGGATCAAGCTTGCCGGCCAAAGCTAACAAGAGTGTGCTCTTCCCGGAACTAGGTGGACCTAAAAGCAAAGTCATCCTGCAGTATTATCCATCAAAATGAGAAGAAACTTGCCAGAGAAGAAAAGTGAAGCTAATTTTTCGCCCTTTCGATCAAGGTAAAAAGACGAATCCTGATTGAATTCAGTTTGATTTTGTTCTCATTGAAAGAAAAGAAACATATTAGTTCCAAATCGAATTTGAAGCTGTAATCCAATCGACATGTTGAAAGCTTCTCTCCAACAAGAACGTGACAATTCCTAGTTGAGACCTTCGAATAATTACATGACATGCAATGCATTTATAGAACGCAGCGCCAAGCTCGGGGATGGAACCAAATCACATGTGCAGAGATAAAACTGAGTTCAGTTCAGCGCAATTTGGAGGCTTCAAGAACTGATTTTTGAGTTGCTTTGATTTGCTCACCTGCCAGGTTTGATGATCCCACTGACATCCTGAAGGATAGTCAAGTGCTTCTTTCTACTAGGAAGCATGTGCAGAAAATTGAAGAAGCCCTTCAGGGGGAGAAAGAAACAAGAAGAAAAGTAAACGTTAAACAAAGAAACCAATCAGAACACCCAAGCAATTTACATGAGTATCATTTTAGGTGGTTGCTAGCTTACCTCTAGAATATTAGTGCAGAAATTAATGACGGTGGGCAAAGCTCTGCTTCCTTCATGAGCCTCTGCCTCCACGTTCAAATGGTCAAATCCGACTTCAATTGTAGGAACATCAATTCCAACTCTGCAACCAGATTCACCAAAAACACAATTATTCATCCTTCAAAAAGAAAAAAGAAAATCACGTCTTGAGAATACCGGGAAAACTTTCTCGGGAAAAAAAAAACATGCAAGAGTCATGAATGAACAATTCCCGCCATTCTGGACGAGAAAATTTTCACTAACAAGAGATGTTTTGGCACGATAAGGATTTTCCTTGGTAAATATTTTTCTCGGGAACAAAAAAGACTCCACTACCAAGAAACGTGGCAAATTTGGAGACCATCTTCTCTTTTCTCAGAAACCCCACAAATTAGAGTTTCCAAAAAGCTGAACAAACAGAGACTGTTACCTGTCAATGCGGTTCCTGAGCTTCCGCAAGAAGCCCTCATTGTCCTCCGAGACCCTCACCAACCTCTCCATCAATCTCCTCCTCTCGTGAAAACCCAGGTTCTGGATGTCGATCTCGTTAGCGCCCCCGCCCTCCGAGTCCGTCAGAACCCCTTTCCGGAGACGTTCGAAGGTGGGGAGCTTCTCGAGGGCAGCCCATCTCAGAGCTTCTTCGTCGTCCTCGCCGCGCGAGGACCTCGAGAACACGTTCGTCGTCGCTGCATGGTTCCTCCACATGCCGGAGCTGGTCGCCCTCAGGCTGTTGCCCGCGCTGTATATATCTCCTCCATCCATGGACTAGGGTGTCTGCTAAAGCGCTGCCCTTGCTCTGTTTTCAAAGCACAAGAAGCAGAAGAAGGAGAAGAAGAGGTACGTGACAGCGTTTTGTGCTCTGCTTACGGCTGATGTGCGCTAGAGTTTCACGTATGAAAAGTCGCTCTTCGGATCGAGCTTGTGAGCAAGAGAGAGACGCGGAAATGGAGCTTATGTAGAGAGACTGGGTGCGTCTGTTAGGGTCCACAGGGCGCCATCTGAATGGTTTACTATAAATATTAGAAAAAAGAAGTTAAAAACTCATCCTTCATTTCAATATTTATGCTTTTTTTTTCTCCATTTAAACTTCTATATTTTCAATTTGTCTAATTAAGTCCTCCAACATTCACAAATTTTCTGATCAAATCCTTCCGCCATGTGTTTCACCCAAATCCAATGGACGTGACCCTCGGACATCGTCGTCGTGGTCACATTAAATTTTTCCAATATAGATGTCCATGTTCGATCAAGCATTAATTGAATGTTGGAGCCCATATTGGCTAACTTTCACCCTCATTGTACTTATGGCGCCTACATTTGGTAACATTTTCCCACATGCGTTCGGCATCACACTTTGCATTTTCCAATAGCCATGTCAACTGAAATTAGTCGGATTCCGCGTCAAAGAGACTTAGTTACAATATTTGTGAAACTAGAAATACTTGATCGGACAAATTAAAAGCACTAATTAGTGGCCACTCTTTACATTTGAAAAAAAGGGAGGTGATGGGGCACGAATCCCCACATTCGGGAGGAATGAGATGGGAACGCGTGAAGAGAAAGTAGGATTTCTCAATCTACACAAGGTTATACATGGTGTGCTACTTGTATAGTAGGATAGGATAGAACCCCAGACAAAAGAAATTAAAAGCACTAGAATTTTTAGTTAAAAAAAATGTGAATAGTATAGGCACGAAAAAACAAAAGATCTTTTCCAAAAAAAAAAAAAAGCAAAACAAATTACTCGGATTTATATCCCTTAAGACTGTGTTTGGTTGTCTAGACTTCAAGTCAGTATAGGACGAGATAAGGTACGATTTCGGGGCTTTGGCTAATATAATCAATCCAAAATTTGTATACGATCTAAACTTTAAATACCAAAAGACCTCATTGTAACATTCCAGAGCCATAGGATTGACTATGATTACATCGATATCTATGAGATGGATCAACTAGAGAATGCCGGTATAGTAAGAGAGAGAAAGTTTTGTTATTCACATTTGTGATCTCTAAAGACATAATGTTTTCGTTCTCTCACCGCTTTCGTGAAAGTTCGACGTGAACCAGAGAGTTATGAATGAGTTTCGATTTTCTTGTTGCTTTCTAGAACTTCGACATGAATCAAAAAGTGATTCAAAGTTACGGAGAGTCGTGAAGTTTCGATGGGAATCAGAGTTACGAAAAGAAGAAGGAGAAGGAGAGGTATGACGTTGTCGTTTCGTTGGAATAGCCCTAGTGCTCCTTTTCTGGTTTCAAACTTTGGAAATAAAGAAACGACTATTTTCACTTGTTCATATGTCAAAGGTTGGCAAAGATTTTGGGAATCTTCTCCAATGACAATCGTGTTTGATAAATCACAGAAATGCTGAGAAATATATGTGAGATTATGCATCTCAACATTTGTACGTCACTGAAAATTTTCAGTTTTCAAGTAATAAATGAAAGTTAAATTTCCAATGGTCTGACCAAAAAAACGAAAAAAAAAACACACACACACACAAAGGCGCCATTTATCTCCCAAAAAATGAATGATTCGGAAAATAAGAATGTTTAAACATTTTTTTATGAAAGATGGATATATATTTTTTCGTTTGTTTGTACTTGTAAGTGATATAGACGATCGATTTTTAGAAAATAATCTTCGAAGCATTAGCTTTCCAGCGACACATGCGCACACTCTGGGGATATAATTTCCCAAAGCACTTGAATTGGTCGATCAAAGCTTAGGTTGAATTGAACGTGTGAGAGTTGTAAGACGTATTTCTGTACACGTGTTCTGTTAAAGATAACACTAATTTCTTCTTCACGGAACCATTTTCGACAAAATCTTAAATCCCATATTATAGAGATGAATTGCATCTCTCGCGTCCGATCCCGTCGCAAATGTCATGTTTGCCTCCTTTAACGTGTTCAACACTTTTACAATTCGTGACTACCTTCAATTAGTGTCCATCAACCTAGAATTACAAAAGATTTTAGACACCTACGATAGTGAATCGATCAGTACATCGAAAAGCTCAAGCTATTCTCGCGACTATGCTGTTGTAGAAAATGGTTTGGACCAAAGGAAGCACAACAAAGATCATATTACATCCAGTTGGCAGTAAGAGAACTAAACCCAACAGTTACTTAGATTACATTTATTTTATGCAAAATGAATTGTCTGAAAAATATTTCCTTAAAAATAATCACTTGTACCGCTCGAAATAGCCAATCAATAAAAAAAAACATATCTTCATTATCGATAAGAATTCATACTTAAACAATCGAAATATTTTTTGCTCGTATATTTTGTAAGTAATATAGATGGCTACTTTTATGATAATATTTTTCGAATCATTCTAACTTTCACGAAATAAACGGAGCTTTCGACGATAAAATCGCGCCAGCGACACCGAAACATGGGGGTGCCTATGCAATAAAGTTGAAATCAACAACTTGGCTTATTTGGAGTCCTGAAAGTAACCCCCTCTTTATTTTCCACAAGGCAATACCGGCGAAGCCAACGTGCGGTTGGGAACGTGCTCCACATGCAAGCTAGCCAGAGAGGATAGCGCACGTGGCGAGGAAGGGGTTCCGTGTTGCCAAACGTCATGCCGGTCGTCACCCTGCAGGCTGGCTTCTGGGGACAACGTCGTGCATATCGACATCTCTGCAGAGGTTGCCGTGTTACGTACGGCGCCGCCGCAGCTCCTCCGGAGGGACCATTCAACGAGAACATTTAATTTGCATGTCGCTTCTCCGCGCGGGCGGGCGGGCGGTTCTGAACTCAATTGCCGAATTCGGCCCAAGTCCCTATGCACATCATCACGCTGGCCGGAAATGATGGGAAAGTTCCTAAACTTTGGGGGTCTCGTGGTTCACGTTCGGCTAACTTTATTTGGTGGGGGTCGCGGAGCCTCAACACTGCCGAATCTTGAAAGTCAAGAAATCAAAAAAAAAATATGCTTCTGTGTTCCCATAACACTTTTAGAAACACATTTTGGAACATTTTTTGGAAACATTGGGAACACTTTCTTGAAAGTAATTAAAAATAAAAATAATTAAAAGAATAAGAAGTAATTGAAATAAAAAAATAATTTTTTTTAAAAAATAAAAAATAAAAATATTAAAAATTGAAATAAAAAAAATATAATAATAATAATAATAGAAATTAATTTAAAATAAAATGATTAAAATAAAGAATAAATTTTTTCGAAATAAAAACAAAATAACTTAATAAAAATGAAAAATAGAAAAAATAAAAATAAAAATAAAAAATAATTAAAGTAATTAATTAAAAATAAAAATAAAAATAACTAAAGTAATTAATTAAATAAAAATAAAAATATTTTTTTCGAAAATACAAATAGTTAAAAAATAATTAAATAATTAAATAAATAATAAAATATAATAATTATAATAATAAAAATTAAATTGAGAATCGAATCATTTACAAGGGTTTTTTTTTATCAAACCACATTTACTCAAAGTTGTATCCAAATGCACTTTTAATTACGTTTTCAAATAGTATTTGCATTCAATTATGTAATCATATTTTTTATCTACTTGGAAACATTTATGTATGACTTATAGATGTAATTTTTTCTATCCATGGAAGACATATTTCATGTTCTCATTACTCAATTCTATTTGTCTTCTCTTTCATTTTTTTTTATTGTTTGATCTCATCCATATTGAAAAAATTAGCAATAGAATAAATGAAAAAAATTAGGAACATAATTTTTTTTCAGTAAACAAATGCATTTTTGTTCTCTTTTGTTTCGAGAACAAAAAGTTTATGCAGTTACCAAACGCGTTTCTGTTCCTTTTTGTTTCAAGAACAGAAATTTTATGTAGTTACAAAACGTGTTTTTGTTTCTCATAAATTGTTTCTGAGAACAGAAACACAAAAAAAGTGTTTCTCCTGTTCCAAAAGTTGTTCCGGGAACGAGGGGGTGGAATGGTTTTGAACTCTAGTACATCCGTTGGCATACGAAAACTAAACTCAACAGTTACTTAGGCTACGTTTATTTTGGGAAAAATGAATGGTCTGAAAAATATTCCCTTAAAATGATCGCTTGTACCGCTCGAAATGGTCAATCAATAAAAAAATATCTTCATTATCATTAAGAATTTATTCTTAAACACCCGAAATATTTTTGTTCGTATATTTTGTAAGTAATATAGATGACTATTTTTATGATAATATTTTTCCAATCACTCAACTTTCAACGAAATAAACGGAGCGATAGACGGGTAAAATCGCGCAGCGGCACCGAAACATAGGACGCCTATGTAATAAAATTGAAATGAACAACTTAGATTACGAGGTGTCATAAAAGTAACCCCCTCTTAATTTTCCATGAACCAACACCAGCAAAGCCAATTTGTGGCTGCGAACATGCTCCGCATGCAAACTAGCCAGAGAGGATAGCGCACGTGGCGAGGAAGGTTCTGTGTTGCCAACCCTCATGCCGGTCGTCATCTGCAAGCTTCCGGGACAACGTCATGCATGTCGTCATCTGCAGAGGTCTCCGTGTTTGCGTACGGCGTCGCCGCGCTTCTCCGGGGGTGACCATTCAACGAAAACATTTAATTCCTACGTCGCTTCTCCCGCACGGGCGGTGGATGGTTCTGAACTCAATTGTCGAATTCGGCCCAAGTCCGTTGCACATCATTACGCTGGTCGGAAATGACAGGAAAGTTTCCTAAACTTTGGGGTCTCGAGGTTCCGTTCAGCTAACTTTTATTTGTGGGGTTTTGATGCCGCGGAGCCTCAACGATTCCAGTGCGATCCCTTGCATCGAAACACGCCCAAGCCAGGAAAATCAGCATCTCGGGGGTCATTAGTCGCCGCCGCCAGACCATTCCTTGGTCGCATTTGGGAAAGTATCCAAAAACTCTAAACGTTTGGCATTGTTGCCGATGCAGTCATAAGCTTTTCAATTGTGCCAATTTTAATCTTAAACATTCTGCTTTGTGCCGATTGAATCCATTCAGTCAATTTTGATTGAAAATCATTGATGTTGACATTTTTAAAATTTTTAATTTTTTTATTAATTTTTTTTGATTTTTTCTATTTTGTTTTTAGATAGAGAGCACTAGGCGAGGGGGCACCCTCGACCAGTGCTAGCATGGTCATAGGCCCTATGTCCCAAAAGAAAAACAAAGTAATGACAAAAAAGAAGAAGAAAAACCCAAAAAAATTATTAAAAAAAATAAATATTGAAAATGCCCACTTCAGCATCGGCAAGGGCCATGTAGAACAACTACATCCACAGTAGTGATTTTTTTTAGTCAAAATTAGTTCGGATAGACTCAATTGACACAAATGCAAATGTTTTAGGACTAAATTGGACAATTGAATGTTTGGGATTGAATTGATGTTAACACAAGAGGTTTACAATTAAATTGAAAAATTAAAAGGTTTAGGACAAAGTAGCACCAATGCAAAAGGTTTTATGACTAAATTGACACAATTGAAAGGTTTTATGACTAAATTGGCATAAAATACAAAAAATTTAGAAAATTTTTGACTCTCTTCCCTTCAGTTACTTCCGCGACTTCCTAGTTCCTGGTCGACACATGAGCAACACAACATAGCGGTCGCAATAAGGTCTTAACCATTAATCCATAAGGCATTAGATTAGTTTATAGAATTTTAAAAGAAATCGCAAAATATTCAACTTAATTTTATCGGATATGAAGGATTGTTATATGTAAAACATTTGATCTCATATTTTCTCATAGTTATTTTGGGTCATAATTATTCGAAAATCACAAAAAAATGTCATCCATGCCATGCCATGCCATAATGCGTTACACGTCACGCCCCAAAATGTGACGCCCGAGAACGTCACAATCACTACATGCTCGTAACACATTACTTGTTAAAGACGCATGCGGAAGCGTAATCAACATATTTAAACGTCCTTTACGAAAACAACGCACGACCACAACATCCTAGAGTTATAAGAGGGTTTAAACGGTTTTATGGAGGTGCATTTTGGGACTGATTTTTCCCGTTCGGAGAACTAAGTCAAAGCCACGACTCATAACAAGTCTCCGCCGATGACATGCAAAATGCTCTTCTAAAATCGGCTCGGGCTCAACCCTCAGCTAGGCATGATCGCAATTCATTGTATTTTCCTTCTCTCTTTTTTTTTTTATTACCGATTAACCAGG
>JAGVVM010006434.1:0-20140 GCA_019149425.1 Psidium friedrichsthalianum
CTTGCCTTCAAGTTTTTCTTTGTTTTTGCCCGGTAAACATCCATCACATTATTTATGGATACTTGGTCGAAACATTTTTTTTCTATGTGCATCCAATCACGATTATGATGAAAGAGATGGGGTCCTTTCCAATATGGTAGATGTCCCAAATATAACTGCGTTTAGTCCCACTTACTGTGTACTTCCGTACGCAATTGCTCTTATTGCATGAGTGGATTGTCACCAACACTTTTGGACAAGTTATATACTCCTCCCAATTTCATCACGTGTCACCTCAAATGGGTGGGGGTGTTCTTTCAATCCTATTCTGATGAGACTTCGCTGTTGTTATTCCTTCTGAAGTGGTATGACTTTATCCGTAAAAATTGTGTCTGTGACAATTCAAATATGTGCTGCGCCTTCGTACCCTATTGTTAAGTCTGAATTGACTTTGATCTCTCCATACATTATACGAAACAACCGTAGAATCCCCGCTGTACGCTTCCCATCCAGATAAACATTCCTATAGAGCTAGAGAAGTCTATTTGAGCGTCCAAAGAGAGCTGCTTTCATTTATAATAATCGGGCCGATACCTAGAAATCATCCATACGTAAGGACACCTGTCATCCCATAGCTGTTATGTAAACTCCTGCAATCAATGGGCTGGCATAATGCCACCATCTATCAACTTCTTCGGATTTTGAGCCCAGGCACGATAATGTCACAACATATAAGTGTGTCTTCACATGCCATACCCGGTGGCAAGATTGTATTGTGTTAAGAGTAACTGGACAACATGCATAACTTTTGTCCTATTTTTCCAAAATTGGGGCAAATCCATCAGCACAAAAGACCTAATCTGATGGTGTATGGATTCGTCGTGTTGCAAACTTAGGGTAGATTTCTATCAAAATGTTTCCTACGCCTTTGCATCTGGAAGGATACACATTTAGACCCTCTTCTGTGTTCAGATTTGCATGCCAATTCCATTTGTTCAGCAGTGACTTGAGATGCATAAAGCCTTTGCAATCTGGGTGATTAATGACAAGTAACATTTGCTTGCATGGTCTAACGCTTCTGGATTCACGACCTGGCCCTCCTGTTACTTTTGTACCTAGTTGGCCACAGAATTTACCATATGTCTGCATTTTCTTCATCTCTCCATATAAGCATACAACCCCTACTACACACATCAATCCTTACAACTGAAGACCTAAGTTATCCATTAGCTTCTTCATATCGTAAAAATCACTTGGCATGATATTATCACGAGGCATTGCTTCCCGCATTACTTCAACAAAAGAGTTGAAACAATTTTCACACACATTATGTTCTGCCTTGATATTTAACAGTCTTGAAGTCACTGATAACTTAGTGTGGCTGTCACAACCTGCCCATAAAGGTTCATCTGCTACTTTCAATGCTTCCCAGAACTGATTAGATGGAAAGTTCTATTTTTCATCAAAATCCGTTACTCCTACCTCTTCCAACTGTGATGCATAACTAGTACCAACCTGTTCAGATGTAGGAGTAAAACTGGTACTTGCATGGTGCGATTCTGCCATAAAATTCTGACCAGCTGCATCAATCACCCATCCTCTGGTAATGGGTTTCAATTGGTTATAATAGCTACATTCTTCCCTAATT
This sequence comes from Psidium friedrichsthalianum, assembly GCA_019149425.1. Classification (NCBI taxonomy): domain Eukaryota; kingdom Viridiplantae; phylum Streptophyta; class Magnoliopsida; order Myrtales; family Myrtaceae; genus Psidium; species Psidium friedrichsthalianum. The sequence continues at coordinate 1,628 of JAGVVM010006434.1, forward strand.
GAAAATTGATCACTCCTTCGATATCCTTCATCAGATATAAATGGTTCACCATGACAAGTCCAATTATAGTATTCGGAGTAAATCCAAATCTACAAAGATGTTCTCTAACTTTATCACACCCATGAAATTTACCATTACTGCACTTTTTACATGGATACCTTAACTTATTTCCATCCATGAACTCAAATTTACTACTAGCAAAGTCCAAAAACTGTTCCAACCCAGTGCGAAACTCATCAGTCAATCCTCGACGTCCAAGTAAGTTCTTATTATACATCCAAGCCCTGTCTCTTTGCATTGTGTCTGTATAGAAATTAAAAAATCTCATAAAATATTAAAAATATCAGATCTATTGTTCAATATTCTTAATTAAAACTATCAGTGGTTTACCATAGCAAAAAAAAATTATAGCAGTTCAAGATAAACCCAAATTTATAAAGATGTTCCCTACCTTTATCACACATATGAAATTTACCATTATTGTATTTTCTACACGGAACTATTATGGTATCAATTTAGTGGATAAAGTTGCCACAAATGTCATTGCCAATAAGCAGGAAAGCCTCACAAATTAGCGACGAAAAATGTGGTTCGTCGCTAATTAGCGACGAAACTCTATTTTCGTCGCTAATTAGCGACGACAGTACATTTTCGTTGCTTAATTAGCGACGACAGTACATTTTCGTCGCTAATTAGCGACGAAAATAGAGTTCGTCGCTAATTAGCGACCATACATTAGCAACGAAATACATATTCGTCGCTAATTAGGGACGAACCACATTTTTCCGTCGCTAATTAGCGACGAATATGTATTTTTCGTCGCTAATTAGCGACAAATTTAGTGACGATATGTGCACTCTTCAAGTGAAATATAAACTTACTCAAAGAAAAAATTCAAGCCAAAATAATGGAAAAATTACCAAATGAAAGAAGACTTACCAAGTATTTAGTGAATTTTTCGTAGTCGAAAGGCTCATTTCAATGAGAATTGCAATGTCTCACATGGATATGTACCTAAAAAAAAGGAAAATAATCAATATCGATGAAGTTTATGGCAATTGGATGGAAGACAATGATGAAATAAACAACATTTTTATTTCATGCTCACCATATAATACAAATGACAAGAGTAGAATTAGAGAAATAGACGAGAAGTTGGTGAAGGGGGAAAGCGTGAAAGAAAAGTGGGAGAAGAGATTTTGAAAAGGAAATTTTTACTCGGTTCCCTCCCAGTCGACGGAAAAAGTGTCGGTGGATTTTACCGACGAACATGGTTCGTCCGCTAAATTTGTGACAAACTCTGGTGTCACGTGCTAATTTTTAAGCGACGAAACAAGCATGTCCGTCGCTAATTGCGACGAATTTTGTGCGACGAATTTTGCAACGAAATTTTTTGTCTCCTATTTACCTCGCCAATAGCGATGAATTTAATTTCATCGCTAATTTTTAGTGGCTAAAAGAGCCTTTTGTTATTTTGCGACGAATTTGGTGACGAATTTTTTTGACGAAAATATTTTCGTCGCGATTTTCCTCGCAAATTAGCGACAAATTAAATTTCATCGCTAATTTTTAGTGGCTAAAAGCCTTTTGTTATTTGCGACGAATTTGGTGATGAATTTTTTTTCATTGCTAATTTTCGTCGCTAAATTCTCTTGTTATTTTGTGACGAATTTTGCGACGAATTTGCGATGAAATTTATTTTCGTCGCAATTTTCGTCGCAAATTAGCGACGAATTATACTCCGTCGCTAATTTTTCGTGGTTAAAATCCCTTTTTTTGTAGTGATCGATCCAACTAAATATCATGTTGTGATAACCATAGGGCTTCCCTGACAAGCTTCGAGCATATTCCCATGTTGCCGTGTAGTTGAACTTACGCACATCTGGATGTAAAAGAAGCAAGGCAATATAGGATTGGAATCGTCTTTTAGAGCCGATTCCCACCACTCTTGCCACAATAATTTCTTTCGCCTTCTCATTCTCACGTCCTGATTCATCAACCACAAATTACCATGTTCATCCTTCAAGCAAACATGGCTTAGGACGTTTTTAAATGCAGCACCCATGTGGTTCTTTAAGAAAGCTAAATTAGCATTCTGACCCCAAACAGTGTTAGCGGGCAACATAGCAATTAAAGAAAACAATATCCCAAGCATTCCCAATGGCATTAAGAAATACAGAAATTCCGTGCTGGTTTACATATTCCAACTTTGCTTGTTCTTCCATGAGTCAAACTTCAACGTGTACCGCACTGTGGAAGTTGTTGAGCACCAGCCACAATATTTGGCGGGGCAAAACGGGGAGGATGTCCTTGACCTTGAACGGGACCTTGGAAGCGAGGGCCGAATCGCCGAGGAACCCTAGAATCAGGAGCCATAGGAAGAGGGATGGGCATCGAGATTGAGCAGCGCGAGGCATGGATTGTCGATTGCGGATCGAGGAGCTTGACGGTCATGAGGAAGGACTCGAATCGGCTTTTCCTCAGAAGCAGAGGGGAAATGGTAGTCTGCCATGGAGGGTTTGCGGGAGCAAGGAAGATCTTGATTTTCAATGGATGATGGAGTCGGGAGCTTGTGGGGGCTACGGATGCGATGCAGAAAAATAAATATTGCAATGCATGGTGAAATATTTTTTTGGCGAGAGTTAATTCTCAATTTTTATGCAATAACCAAAAAAAAAATTTAAATTTAGGTGTCAACAAACATATCTAGGGATATATTATAAATTTCGAGCTGATGTTTCATAGATCGAGAAGTTCAGTCTTCACCTTTCTGGTCTGCACAATGCTCAACGCAACTTTGGGGCACCACAGTCTGCTGTGCTTTTCGGGAACTTTGCATTCTTGTCAAACAATTTCTCTTCCAAAGTCTGTGAGTAGGTCATGCATTAATAGTTTATCACCATCGATCTTTATCAAAGACATGCGTTTAAGGCATTCCATCTCAACTTTTGGGAAAAAACCCAATGCTTACCACATGTAACAAGGATGGATTCTTTCTTCACCAATAAAAACATGCAATACCGAGAAAAATTTCTCTATGCATCCTCTAGCATGTCAATGCTAATGTTAACTTCTGCAAGACATCTTGATTGGGAACTAAATCTAATTTCTTGAATATTTCTTTCCAAATTTTTCACTTTTGCAATTAAGAGAAGAACCAATAATCTTGAGAGCCAAAGGAAGTCCACCGACTTTGTAGATAATGTTGCAAGAAATATTGTCGTAGTCACGTGGAGGGGAATCCATCTCAAAAGCGTGCTTACTAAAAAGCTGAAGAGCATGCTGATGGCACAATTCAATATTTGATAGATTTTGAACTCCTTGACCCATGTGTGGACATTATTTTCTCAGTTCTCCTCTTTGAACGGCAAAAAGTTGGTGTCCCTCGTTGTGATAATAATTCTTCTCTTTGAACCAAACCAATCGCAACTATGTGCAAGTTTCAAGAGTTGGTCCCGCTTATCTAGGTCATCAAGTACAATGAGGACTTTCTTGTCGTGGAATGTCCTTTGATTCGGTTAATCCTTGCATCCTCGTCAAAAATCTCCACTGACTTGAAGTTGAGAATTTCCAACAATAATTGTTTTTGCAGTTGAATGTTTTTGCCGCCCTTTGAAGCTTTTCGAACATCGGAAAGAAAGCTAAATCCATGAAACTGACTAGAAATTTGGTTAAAGACAACCTTGGCAAGAATTGTCTTACCGATGCCCCCATACTGTGAATTACTAGAAAACGTACCTCATGAGGACCCTCATCTAACAGGCATGCGACATCTTAACACGATCCTGAATTCCCAGTAAATGACGGGGCAGATTTTTTTCTCTTTTCTTCAGTTTGGTCAAAACTGCATCAACAATTGATCTAACGAGTACACCTTGGCTGTCATATTGGATACGAAAGGATATAGTCAGAAAGATCACAGACAAAATACTAACTTACTGAGTTCGGGAATATTGTAAACTGAACACAGACCAGCCGCGGATTTAAGGGGACAAGCAATACCCAAGAAAATTGTATATACACTCTGCAAATATATAAGTAGAAAAAAATAAAAAATAAGTAAAATCTCTCCCCAAGTCACAACCTCCCACAAAATATTAATTTCTAACATATAAAAATAACCTCGCTCATTTTTTTCAAATAAAAATCAATAAAAATTCTTGTCAATTTACTTGAATGAATTGCCATCACACTTGTAGTCAGTGTGTGCTCTGTTTTCTTGCGTGGGTTAAAATAGTAATAGCTACCCCAATTGTTTTCTACATCAAAACCTACAAAAATTTGATTTAGAAGTTAAGAAAAAGTACTTCCATTCGACCTAAAACATGCCAATCGAATGAATTCAAGTTGGATTTGTCATGTCTTGATAGAGAATACTTCTAGCACTATATTATGGTAGATCTTCCCTTAGGCCTTGTTTGTCAATCTATATTGTTTTAGGTGAATTTTTCCATTCGTACACAAAATATTAATTACTTAAAGTATGATCAAGCCAACATTAGTTGAGTATTCTATAAAAGTACTTGAGAGATAATAACTTTTGAAATTTTGTATAATTAAAATCAAGAGCCATCAATAAAAGAATAATTCCCTTGTGCATAATTAAAAATTGCTGCTCACTTCGTTGACTATAATTAAAAGTTACAAGTCATCATTTGTAACTGATCATTAAATGTAACTTAACTCTCGATACCCTTCAAACAGAAAATACATAATTCCACTTGATTCCACTTCACGTTCTAATTTATTACAATAAATTTGATACAGACAGGGGTGCCTTTGCTTTCGGCGCGGAAAGCATTGCCCTTTTGTCCCTGCTTACTCATAAAACATTACTTTCATCAAAGTTTAAAAGTTTTGTAATTTTGCCAGTGTCCAGGGCTATCTTCCCCTAGGCCACAACAGGACAAAGGATAAAGGAAGCATTATATTAGTCTAGACTTGATTCAGTGTGTAAGTGCACTGACTGCTCTCGTCTAAAAGGAATTTTCTTTTTTCTTTTTGGCTATATATTTCATCAATGACATTGGCCTCCTCTTGATCTAAATCCAAGCTCCGTCATTTTACTAAACTAAAGCAGTATTAACTTGCAAAGATCATTTGTTAAATTATCCACATATATGTTTTTTAATTCTAAAGTGTCAACTAAGTGATAGAGGTTCTCAAAATACAATATATGAGCGATAGGAGCCCCAAGCCTACTGAGGTTGTTTGTTGTTTGTATAAGAGAATCAGTTTAAAATTCAAATTCAAATTCAAATTCAAATTGGCCTTCATAATTTCAGCCTTCTCATTGTTGTTAATAACTGTCAATTAGTTTTTGATTTCTCCATAATTTTAGTTGTTACCATCCTTGTACATGTACTATAAATATCCTTGAAATACCACAATGTAAAATCATCCTGAAAAATATTCTTTCGATCTCCTCTCTTATGATAGTATAAGAAAATCAGTTTAAAATTCAAATTCAAATTGTCCTCCATAATTTCAACCTTCTCATTGTTGTTAATAGCTGTCAATTAGTTTGATTTTCTCCATAATTATAGTTGTTACCATCGTTGTACATGCACTATAAATATCCTTGAAATTTTTATTTTTATTTTTAGTATGGTCTATACACTCAATCAACTACTAAGCATTTTTGGAAATTATGAAAATCACCTAGCCTCCCTGCTAGTTGACATTATATCATGTCCGTTTAATTCTTTACAAAATGAAAAATTAATTTGACAACAATCAAGAATCAAAACACATATGTTACGTTTAACATTGAGTGAGAAACTTGATTATGAGATTTTATTAAAAAATAGAATTAAAAATTTTCCACAGCTTTATGTGACTCAAGAAAAACCAAAAGCATATGGTTTGGGTTTTTACTATCTGTCCAGGTGAAATTGAGGCTTTATTTCTTAATGGTTTCCATAATCAAGTTTACTATCCAATGATGGATAAGATTATCTATCATTTTTTATTATGGTTAAAATGATGTTTCGTTTCATAATAATCTCATACACTATGATTGTCCAGTTACTAAAGGTCACTGTCAATGATATTGGTACTTGACTGCATCTTTGTCAAAATATTAAAGATCAAGTTGACTAAAAATGATATGTTTTAGGACTTGATATTCTCCCAGAGAAGGGTGATTAACTTTAATAAATAAAAAGAAGAAGAAGATTAACTCCACACAATATGCTGTGTAATCGGGTTTTATTTCAGAGCAGCCTCTGTTGACTGAAGATATGGAAGCTTAAAAACCTACTCATATTTTATTTTCCAGACATTCAGCTTCAGTAAATAATAAAATGTAATTAACAATCTACGCCTCAAGATAGATGGATGCGATTTGGAAAGAGCTTTTTAAATAATATCAATTGGTTGAAATCGGATGATCGCATCTCCATCAAATATTGACCAATCAATCGTGCCGAACATGGGGAGTTCTGTGATTTTGTCAATCAGATGGCGTCAGTTGGAACACGAGTTTCAAGTTTTTCAGATCGTCAAGAACAGATAAGAGTTTGGACGAAAGAGTGCAGTCTCCCACCCAGACGAACTTCTGAATTGATTTCGGACTCCAACAATTGGGATGATCTTCAATCGGACTAAGGCCACGTCGCCCATGCCAAGTTCACTTCGCTTTGGTTCGACAGAGATTGATAGGAGTTCGGTCGGTACAAGAAATATTAAGGCACGAACCGTAGATTCGACCTCATTTTCTTTGCTTCTCAGTTCTACTCGCGCACGGACAGGAGTACCCTTTCTGGAAAGTTGATAGCAAAATCATGTTTGCAGAAAATCACAAGTCGAATAATTAAGAGCTTTCACTTCAAGCTTCTTTGCTCGATTAATTTAGTTGTCCTGGTTGTCCAGGCTAAACAGTCCACATTTGCCGAATCAATTTGACATTTTGAATTTGAAGGCACGGAGGGCGAGAAATAAGCGTCTCAATGGAAATAATCCTTTTTTCCTAGTTTCGTACATACCAATGAGCTAACACATCCAAGGATGCCAAGTTGTATCTTCAGACAACCTATTAATTTACGACTAGAAAGGGGAAAAACATTAGGATGGTTGCATGAAGGCAGTGAAGAGCAGATTTGTTGAGATATTATATTATATTTTGAAGGAAACAAACTGTTATACGAAGTTGAAAAGACTTTATGAAATACTTTGAGGATAGTTTACAAATACATCATTACACCTTATATAATTAATCCGCCAAACGTTTATACTCTAATAGAAGCAGATTTCGTGGACAAAACCAGACTCACTCAAGAGATTTATGACGAGATATATTTTGATCTTCATATAACCCTCACTATTGTTATAAACTTATTCTTATTTGATTATTAGGATAACTTTTTCTCACTAACAGCTAATGATCTAGTTAAGATTTCATTCCTAAGTTATATTGATTGGCTGACAATCTAAAAGATATTCTCGTGACTTTTCATATGAGAAATCGTAATTGATTGGCCATCAGCCGGTTGGTAGCTCCCCTTATTATAAATTTAATTTGTGGATTTAAGGATTTGATTATATGAGCAAGCAAATCCTCTCAAATCTATGTTCCTTTATCCTCAATGGCTATGTAATCTTTATTCAGCAATCTGTCAATGGATAGTTTGAGAACAGATCCTCAGTGTGGTTTTATCCAACGAGAAGCTTCGGCGATAAGGAGTATACAAGGAGCACAAGGTTCGAAGAGAAAAAGATGAGAGATCAAGATATCATTATCCGTATTTCGAAAGAGCTACACTTATATGACTTGTCTACTTGAGCATATCTTTTAGATCTTTCGACAGGTGTAATACAAAGTACAAATGTGTGTAAAATGAGATAGCTTTGAGTAGAAACAACACTCACTTCTATTGTAGTAGTACGTGGGTTTAAGCTAGCATATCTTTGTGTAATATTTCATTTGATTACTTAGTGAGATCCGGGCAATAGGTGTTAGTGTGGGAGAGTAGACAAAGACTTTACCAAAAGCCGAACTATTATAAACTATTGTGCATTATCTTCTATTCTCTTACTTGCATTTACTTACCATCTGATAGAAGCACTGTACAGTTTCATTATTTACATTCGCTCTTATAAAACTTCAAGTTTTTTATCTCTAGGTGTTAGCGTTAGTAAACAATAAGCATATAACTACAAAGCATGTTTACCAAGGAGAATGTCCTCGCTTAAAATAAAAAATAAAAATAAAAAAGAAAGAAAAAGGGGCGTGTGTCCAAACATAAATTATAGACATGAAAGAGAATAAGGAAATAGTATACATGTGCATGCAAATTGCAAACAACTGTCTTCATGCACATTTACTCTCTATTTCCAAAGTAGACAGGTGTCTCTCTCTATATATATAGATTAAGCACAGAGTGGACAGCCTTAAAATGGACTATTTGTTAAAAAACAATGGAAATATACTGTCACAAGAGCTTTCTGCTTATTGTTAAAGGACCACTACTCCTCTATTTCATATGGACAGTATTCAAAATGGATTACGCAATACAAAAACCTGAAGGGAGTGTCTTACAAAAACCTGAACTGTTCCAATTCCTTCCGGTTTAGAGTTTGATCAATTGAATAAACCTCACTAGCCATCCACATCCATGTCCGATTTCCTACATTCTTCGCAAGCTTTGTAGTTGTTCACAGACTTGTCTAACATTGGGCATCGATGGACATAGACATGCCATGTCTTTGGTATATCCGGCAAACCTTGTAGTGATTCACAATAAAAAATACATAATGTCTGCAACTTATGTAGTTTTGAGTCTTTTGACAGATTGGGTAACCTTCCTATGGAGCTTCAATTCTTAATTAATAATTCCTTCAGTGATCCCAATTCCCCAAATCTTGAATCTCGATTACCTGCAAGCAATTCCACACTGTCAGCTCTTTGAGCTTCCCTAAGCTTGATAGACCCGATAGCCTCACCAGCAATTGACACTCCACCACAGTCAAGTTCTGGAGATTCTCTAGCTGTTCAAGCTCAATCTCTCTCGACCAACATCTAAAGAGCGTTAACTCTGACAGATATCTCAAATATCTCAAGTTGGAAAAGAATGGCTGTTCTATCGGTGCCTTGACATCTCCTAATTCCAAACGACAAAGACTGAAAGAAAAGCCTTGTGAGAGACCGTGGATCATCACAAGATATGAGAAGTGACTAGAGCTGAGGAGGCCATGTGATGTCTGTTCTTAGACTCCACTCCTCTTTTGGTGACTCCCCCATCCACTTGGATGAAGTTTGTCCCCGGGTGTCAAGCAGTCTCCGCCACGAAATATAAATGTTTTAGGGTCGCAGGAAGTTCTGGCAACCTTTCAAGCTTGCGATTATCTCCCAAACGAAGTTCTCGAAGATGAGACAGTTGATTAATGGTGGTTGGCACTCTGCTCACCTTGCTACCTGACAAGTCTAGCTCCTCCAAAAAGGATACTAGCCCGATTTCGCTGGGGATTACTCCCTCAAGATTTCTATAACCGCCAGCTTTCAACACTTTAAGATTCTGCAGCATCCCTATGCCCTTCGGTAGCTCTCTTATCATACTCTCTGCTAGAAATAAGCACTCAAGCCTCTTAAGATATCCAATAAAAGCAGGCAGTTCTTTGATCTTTGTGCCCCGCAAATGTAACTTGAGCAATGATTCTAGTCCTCCAATGGAGTTTCGCAGGTCCATAATCTGAGTGAATCCCAGGTTCATTTTCTCTAAACCTTTTGAGATCTCCTATAGAATCTAGTAACTCTGTGATTCCTGTGTCAAACAAATTCAATATGAGCAACAATCTCAATTTCCCTATGGAGTTTGCAAGCTTTCTAAGCCGATGACAACCCTTTAAAGACAAGCTCGTCAAGCCCACGATCTCTCCAATAGAAGGATGAAGCTCTCGTATACACTGCCCCTCTGGCTTTAGACTTGACAAATACTTTAGATTGCATATGGCAGAAGGCACTGCAAATAGGTTAAACTAGAGGCTTGCGGACAACTTTGGCAGCTGAACTTGGTTTGCAATTATTTCCAAGCGCTTTAGGTGCTCTAGCTTACAGATAGAGCTAGCAATTTGTAGAGACTTTGGACAATGTTCATCAACAACCAGTATCTTCAGATTCAAGCACGTCGAGAAGTTAGGAGCTGTCGATAGATGACATCTTATGAGATGTATTACTTTCAAGTCACGATTCCCTTGCAAAACAAATGAGAAATAGAAAAGTAAGTAAAAGCAAATGCCACAAATGCATATATGAGATAAGAAATCTTACCAAGCGTGGACTCCATCCATTCCAGTCCTTTAGAATGTCACTGTCCAAAAGCTTGAGCACGACTAGGTTCCATAAACATAGATTGATCGCTTGCAAGTCTGAAGGCAACAATGCCAAGAGAGCCATGTTAAACTTGAGAGAAGATTCTTAAAGTCTCCTGCCAAGTTCCCCCCCTCGAACTCCAAGAGCCTTAAATTAGGCAATGTCGAAAACTCTTCACTTGTAAAGTTGTTGTTACGCCCCAAACCCGTCAGACACACCAATATCCCTTCTCGGTAATTAAGTTGTGACGTCCCAGTATGCGTCATTGACCCATTATATTTATCTTTCAATTAAGTGCATGTGGAAACAAATTTCTTCCCTAGACAAAAATACCAGCAGGGATAGACAGAAAGGAAGCCAACCACAGCATAAGACAAAACTCATTTTATTTAATTATTATTAACCTTGGGAGGTTACAATATATACACGTCTATCACAAGGCTGCTCCCTATCGGACTACTCATACAAAAAAGGGTGGGGGTGATCGGGTTAACCTGCTTTGCTACACAAAAAGGGCAACTCGACAAGGATAGACATACAGTGCCTATCACCATACTTGCCCATAAGCAGGAGGAGGCTCTGGGTCTGACTCCTCTCTATTGAGACCTCAATTTTGATTATCCTTTATTATTAATTTGTTGCATAAAAATTAGGGACTAACTTTTGTCTCTACCAAAAAGAAAAAAATTATTTAAATCATTTTCATATGATCTACAATTTTTAGTATAATTTTACCTTTTGCTTAATGCATTTGCATTTGCACCGGCGACAGATGCTTTGAATTTGATTGAAATAATCCACGGTGAAAGAAGGTTTGGCCGAAATACATTATCCTTTGATTGATCAAAATTTGAAACAATAAGCTTTATATTATTAAAACTTTGGTCACATGGCCTAATCCTTGGCCTCGCAATCTTGTTCTTGTAGTCCAATGCTACTACTTTCATCCACAAGACGCCACCTCACATTCCTAAAGTATCAATATCAGAGAAACCTGTCTTGGAATTTGCCTCTATATTTAGCTTTGAAATAAATCATGCAATTGCTACACTGAGGGAGATTGCTTCTGAAAGAGATCTTGAGAAGTTTCTCTCGGATATCAGCTAAGTTTGTTGAGCAAATGCAGAGATATGTGATGAGTTTGTTGAGCAAAGGCAAAGATATCAGCTGAGTTTGTTGAGCAAAGGGAGGAAGATCTGCTGATTTTGTTAAGCAATGGCTTACTCGCCTGCAAAAGAGGCCGTGAAGAGGAGGGAATTACACACACGGCCGTAGAGAAAAAAGGGAGAAAGGGCGTGAGAAAAAGAAAGCTGGAATCTCCATGGGAGGCACGGAGATTTTCTCTGCCAAATCAGAATATTCATGTCTCCATCGTTTTCTTTCCACTCACGGTAAAGGAGGAGTCGGGCCACAATTCATATCACACGGTACATTTGGGGGCTGAAATGGAGAGAATTTTCACGTAGCCATTGAGGGAGGCCACACAAAATTCATAGAGCACATACCGTAGAATTGTGAGAAGGAGCTTCAAAAGGGAGAGAAAGAAGTCAGTGGAGGAAAAGACAAACAAGGGGTGTTCCATCTTCTCCAATTGAGATTCTTTGTCCGTTTGCTTTATTTTGAGTACTCCTTATTGCAGGCAAAGAACTCTGTAGATGACCCCTGACGGTGTTGCTCTTCCCCAAAACGAACCCAGCAGTTTTTGTGACATCCACAACCATTTATGACCATCGTGGAGAATCCCAGTCAACAAGAAGCCAAGACCTATCGCTTGGCAAAAGGAGTTCTCACACAACGAGGACTCTACTTCTCTGGGCAATTAATACATAAATATATATATATATATATATATATATATATATATATATATATATATATATATATATTGCGTTTGATTCTTTTCGTTCGACCACGTGTTTCGTTTCTGCATTGATCTAACCTTGTTGAGCATGAGTTTGCAGATTATTCAACCATATCACGACTCGATTGGGCTGACCATAAAGCCCCCAGATTACGAAGTCACTGTGAGTCCCTTGCCATGAAATCACGGCTCAAAGGGGAAAGGAACAATCAGCGGATCTGCAGTACATGAAGACGCGTGGTGATTGAAAGACCATTATGGACACCACACTCTTCAAAGACATCTCCTCTCTTGTGTGTGGCTAATGTGATCAGTTCACTGCTCAGCCACGAATTGAGCTACATTCAGTGGTAAAACAGCTTTATTCTTCGTCGATATTTGAGGTTTAATATCCCTGCTACCTGGTATTAGAACCTCGGTGATTTTGGAACTTGGATCGAGCTCGAAAGGTTCAATTTTGGATGAAACTGTGACGTCACCAAAACCAGCTCATTGAGCGAGTCAACTAGGTGTGCTCCAGTGCATTCAGTTAGTCATCGAAACCATTGATCACCGTAAGTTTACCAGGGCCTACCCACCATTTGGTCCAACACTTGAAGCTTTGTGTGCAAATTTCGAGTGAATTCAAACTTGGAAAGGCAATCTTCGACAATTTTGGGTATTATTTCTTAATCACCAAATATTTTGTTGCATATTTTGATATCATGTGAATAATGGAATATTTGATTGCGATGTCATACATTTTGCATATCTTCCTAAATCGAAATAAAAATGATCCGATTTAGGAAACCTTCCTAAAACGACAACGTGTTTTAATTGGATGATTCAACGCGTAACTATTCGTATTCGATTTGCCATTTTCATGAGTCAATTTGGATTAAGCATTTTTCAAGAAGATCATGCATTATCTTTGATGGCGTATCTTCCCAGTTACTTTCCTAAACTTGAAAATTCAAAAAAAATCTATGACGCATATCTCTTTATTTATTTCCTAAACTTTTTAAGATAATCTTAAACTGGGTCGTGTTTAACTGAGTCAATTTTTAACTCCGAAAATTCACTTAAAATATCAAAAAAAAATTCATTCATGTTGCATATCATATAGGTTAGAATGCATACTTTAATATGTCACATAGTTTATTGCATGCATCTAATCATGTCATCATTTTTGCTATGTCATCGATCGCATGTCATGTTATTTGCTTACCATTTTGTCATGTCATCATATTTGCATGTCATTTCTGCCTTGTCATATAGTTAGTCATATTATTTTGTCATGTCATATTTGCCCTGTCATTATGCCATGTCATGCACGTAATTAGAGCACATTGTTTTGCATGTTACATTATAGTTGCATTAATATCACGTCATTTTACATATTTTAATTGATTAGTTAAATTTTGCATATAGAGAAATTTAATCTCAATTTTCGCATGTCTTGCATTGCGTTTCTTTAACTATTCATGTCATTGCATTCATTTTCGTTCACTCATGTATTCATTGCTATTCATGCATTGCATTTTGGAAAGTGAAATTTTTTTAAAAAAACACCTCATTTGAGTTTAAAAAATCAATCGAGTTTGAGTTGCCGAACCCAGGCTTTCATGGAATTAAGGTACCGAAAGAACATTAGTTTTTATTAGTTAATGTAATCAAGTCCCTGAATCTTTAATCTCTGGTTCGTAGGAATAAAATAGTTTTCCCAATATTTTATTTAGGTTTCTAAGCAACCTACCCAAAATGGTTAGTGGTGACTCCGAATTCTAAATCATTTCAACAAACAAAAGTTGCAAATTGGCAGTGTTTGGAAGAGTCCATATTAGGTCAGTTACTTAGTTAACTTGATAATCCATTAGCCTAAATTTGATTTTAGGTCGCGACACTCTTCGCCCAGATTAGATTATGAGTCACTTGGACCAATGTTTGGATCCGTAATAAAACCATTCGAATGATCGAGATCTAGAGGATTTCAAATCTCATCTTTGAGACTACTAGGAGGGGGTCCATCGAAACCTATAAGCGGACCATATAGCTTGTTCCCTACCTTAGTGGCCCAGGCTAAAAACTCATGCGGTTGCCAAAACTCAAACCCCTCGTCAACCCAGATGGTTGTTGAGTGTTTTTGGTACCACCTCTCTAGTCCCACCGAATATTATGCTACTATTGTACCCATATCCATGGGCACGCAAAAAAGCGTAAGCAAGAGTGGACAATTCATGCTTGGGGGTCTAAAATATTTAAGTAACAACAATAATGAGATAAAGCTCGGTGAGTGAATGATCTAAGAATTAATTAGGATGCCAACTCAGCTCGGATGCACCTAATATATGCAATACATTACGATATTTACAAGCATGCCATCATACAATTATAGACAGCCAAATGTTACCTCTGCACGTGCCTAACACGCTATAAATTACTATATGCAATGAGTATATGACACAGTCAGGACCTTTGACAACTACCTCAAGTACGGTGCACTCAAGCACCTTTTTTATCATTGCGGCCAGTCATGCATCCATTCAATCAATTATGGCTGATTAAGGGCACACCCCTCCTTACACGGGGTCTTTCGGCTCAATTGGGTATTTACTTATTTGATCAATTACGGTCGATCGAGGGCATGCCCATCTCATGTGATGGTCTTCTGACTCAGCTAGGTATTTATCCGTTCGATCAATTATGGCCGATTGAGGGCACGACCATCTTTCTTCAGGGGCCTTTCGACTTATTTGGGCAGTTATGCTTTCGATTAATTACGGCCGATCAAAGGCACGCCTATCTTTCTATGGGAGTCATCTAGCTTATCCGGGCGTTTCTCACACTAATGTAATTCTCATATTCAAATTGCGAAAAATCAATCACATGATCACATACACAATTCATCTCTTGAAATTAGCCATCCAATTTAATTAGTTACACTAGTTAATCTATAAAGCACTTTCTATTGTCAGCATCGCAAATTCAAGAATAACCTAACACGAATTAATATTAAAACTACACAAAATATTAATAAGGCACTAATATTTAATTTCCAAAAATTTATTTATTAATAAAAAATATTAATTATATATTAAACCGATAGCTTATTGCCTATATAGCAATAACTTATCAACTATTATTCGTAGCTTATCACCAATATAGTGATAGCTTATCAATTCAAACCGATAGCTTATCGTCAATTCTTCGATAGCTTATCGCTCAATCTTTGATAGCTTATAACCAAGCACATGATAGCTTATCACCAAAATCTTGATGGTTTATTGCATAAATTGCGGATAGCTTATTGCATGCATTGATAACCCATCACCTAAACCTTGATAGCTTATTAACTAATATTTACTTAATTGGCACTAAATATATTTAGTCTAATATAATCATATCCTAATCAAGTTTAGCATACTAATCAAAGGATTTAGGCGAAAACTCACCCGATGATGATTCTGAAAACAAGGGCGCGATG
The DNA here is from genome assembly GCA_019149425.1 of Psidium friedrichsthalianum. Classification (NCBI taxonomy): domain Eukaryota; kingdom Viridiplantae; phylum Streptophyta; class Magnoliopsida; order Myrtales; family Myrtaceae; genus Psidium; species Psidium friedrichsthalianum. The sequence continues at coordinate 17,261 of JAGVVM010006434.1, forward strand.
GCGGCAGCGAGGGCTACACATGGCTTGCTTCAAAAGCAACATGGGATGATGTTCAAACGCTGAACAGTAGCAAACAGATTCAACGGGGGCTCAAAACGGCGGTGGAGGAGAAGGCTTGAAAGGGTGGCATACGATAACGAGTGGGTACGGCGGTGCTCGACAGTAGTTTAGGCTAGCAAGGCAGCAGCTGAAGATGGCTCCAGTGGCACCAGTAGTGCTAGCCGAGAGGGGAAAAATAGAGAGAGGGAGGATGGTCGGCATGAGAGAGAGAGAGAGAGAGAGAGAGAGAGAGAGAGAGAGAGAGAGAGGAGAGAGAGAGAGAGAGAGAGAGAGAGATCGATCTTGCAATCTTCCAAGATCAAGCTAAGATCAAATCCACATAAATGCAAGCCACAAAAGTCTTCATCCCTTAATGCCTTTTGTCTCGAATTCATAAATACATGGAGGGTAGTTTGGTAATTTCTCAAAGTTTAGTATAAAGTACTATACAACATATATGAGCTAGTATTTTGTACAGGATGGTATAAAATGAATTTGGGCTTCAAAGAATTAGGATTGGGTTTTAGAAAGCTTATTGGGATTGTCCTAGGCCTACTTGGCCAAACCTCATTGGGCTTGAGGCCCAATGGGCCAATGGCCTTTGCCTAACCCAACATCCTTGCGGCTCCAAACATCGCTCTAATAACCCTTTTCGATAGCTTCAAGCAAACCGTTAACAAGCAGATCAATGAGGCGAGTTTGATCGTTTAGTCATGAAATCCTTGAAGGTTTGATATCCAAATCCAGATTCTAATTCATGGTCCAAATCAATAGATCGTGACTTTAGTATATCTCAAGCTAACAAGTGGCTTTTAGGAGCTACACATATTCGACCCGTTGTTGATTGACACCAATCCATGTTTAGGCATTCTCGAGCCATGGATGACCTTGTTGTCATGTAATTGCGAGGGTTCAATTCTAGTTTCAATCTACACAATCATTAAGAATTGGTTCAGTGTTGTTCGCAATGTGTACAATGGTCAAGTGAAATCACCCGCGATCAAATTATATATTAGTGGTGAAAAATCTTAAAACAGTTTCTCGATTGGTCTATAATGGCTCAAAATTATCCCTTGTCAATCTTTATGGTCGAATTATCGATCCATGGCTGAGTTCTTAGGTCGAGCGTACTTAATTCCTTAGTAACCTTTCCTTATCTGTTAGTCTCTTATGAGTGATCACTTCAAAACGAGAATTACTAACGGTACATCGATTGAAATCATCCATTCATCACATCCAAAATAGGGTCAAATTTGAGAATGTCACAGTTGTGCTCTTTGGAAAGTTGAGTTAGTTTGAGTGCTGTGATGTTTTCTCTTCCCTGACAACATGAAAGGAACAAGTGGACTTTCTACGGTGATAAAAGATTAACACATTTCGCGAGCACATATTGCGTTGATTTGTTTTATAAGCAAGATGATGGATGGAATTTATCACAGTGAAAAAGCTATGTGAGAGTTTATACATTCTATCCAGCAAGCCAATTCTACTTTCGGATCTTAAATGTAATTATTATCTTATTGCCTAGATATAATTCATGATATACACATCCCAGAAATATACCTTCTAGTCTATACTATGTCTAATACAATCTTGGGACACCATAGTCTACTATGCCTCCTAGGAACTTTGACATCTTCTTTTCGAATAATTTCTCTTCTAAGATCTCTGAGTAGGCCATGCATTAACCCTTTCTCATCAACAGTCTTTATCAAAGACATACATATATGGACATGATATCAGTTCTTGAAAATACTTCGATGCTTTCCACATATAATGTGGATTGGATTCTTTCTTCACCAATAAAGTAATATGCAACATCAAGAAATTTCTCTCTACCCATCCTCTAGCATTTCAAAACTAATCCTCAATTTGTCAACACATCTTGATTGAGAACTAAATCTAATTTCTTCAACTTGTCTTTCCAAATCTTTTACTCTTACAATAAGAGAGGAACCGATAACCTCTAAATTAAAGGAAGTCCCCCAGCTTTGCAAATAAATCGTGAGAAATGTTATTTTAGCCTTGTGGAGGAATCCATTATGAAAAGCATGCTTGCTGAAAAGATGAATAGCATTGTCATCATGCATTTTCTATCATTCGATAGATTTTAAACTCTTCAAAACGCATTTGGGGCATTATTTTCTCGATTTTCCCTCTTTGTCGGCAAAAAGTTGGTGTCTCTTGTTGTAAGTTCGAGCTCGCACTTACTTTGGAAGAACCGTTTTTACTATTGAAAAGTCCGTTGGAAATGATATAATTGAACTGCCATTCAAGTTGATCCTATGGTGGTGCTTGCTGAATTTTTAAAGTTAAGTAGAAAGGAAGTTGAAAAGTCATAAAAAGGTAATTGTCAAGCATGCCCATTATCTTTCCTCATGAAATGTTTTGGAAAAAACCCCCGACTACCATCAATCCAGGATCTTTATTCTAGCCTTTTGTTAGACTTGTCATTTTCCATTCCATTAGAAGGCTATCAATCCTTGATAGCTTGGACGGTTAAACAAATATAAGGTGGAGTTTGTTTTATAAACACTATTCAGCTGAAACTTTCATTTCATTGACACATTTCAAAAAAAAAAGACACGACCTTTTGAGCCCCAATTGAGCTTTTTACAAATTCTGATTTTTCTCACATCTTCCTCAATTTGGGAAAAATTTGACTGTATTTGAAAGGGGGTATGACTGAAAATCCTATTTTGAGGTTAAAAGAAATACAAGACCAACTAAAAGTTTGCACTATATATAATGGGTCCAATTTGTTCAAGGATCCAAACGCAAGATTTTTCTCCTTTGGGAATCCGGTATGTTTCCCGGAGTCATAGAGGATCGATTTTGGGG